>MU223172.1:665015-676125 GCA_018584345.1 Thuja plicata | reverse complement strand
CTTGTAGCATGGCGGAAATCAGGGGGGGGGATGGACAGGGTGTCCAAGGTGGTGGCGGAATCCGCCATCACCTTGGACATGGTCCATGTCCATCGATCATTCAAATGTTAAACTCGCTTTGTTGTCCCTCTAACATCCTTCTAACTCCTTATAGCATCAACCTTGCACTCATATAGGAGGAAAGACAAGCCTCAAGACATGGCGGAAATCAGGGGGGGGGATGGACAAGGTGTCCAAGGTGGTGGCGGAATCCGCCATTACCTTGGACATGGTCCATGTTGGTCATTACAAAACATCTAAGTTACCCCTCCAATTTCCTTCTAAACTCCCTCAAACATCATCAAACCTTAATATCACAACAAATGCCCAAGTTTGAGGGCCTCTATGGCTGGGCGGGATTCCAAGGTGGGATGGACAAGTTGTCCAAGGGGGTGGCGAATTCCGCCATCACCTTGGACAGGGCCATCATACCATAAAACACTAAAATCAACCCTTCATTGCCAAGCTTGTTCCAATCCAACTTTGAACACATTCACTTCATTCCATTGATTTACCTCTATGTTTCCTTGATTCCAAGTTGGGGAAGGATCAGTCATCAAGGTGCTGGCAGAAAACAGAGGGAGGATGGGCATGCCATGCCAATCTCAGTCTAGCACCAACATTGATTCAACAAACGTTTCCTCAAAACATTGCCAAGTTGGAGTCCATCAGTTCACTTCAAACACCCTCTTTCCAAAATCTCCCTTGGGATGTCATTGAATGCCCACAAATTTATCAACTTCACTTTTAAATCCTTCAAGCTCAATTCCAGAATCCAAAAAAAAATCAGGGGGTCCCCAAGAATTGGAGCGATGTGTGAAAGACTTCACAACAGGTCCCTGTTTTATGAGCTCAGGATTTAAAGCTTCTCAACCCGGTTCCAACGAGCTATAACACTAAGATGCCCAAAATACAGTCCCAATAAAAATAGCAACCTTAGCCGATTTAATTAAATAATAATCATAATTCATTCGTCTTGCCAAAACGACTGAGGAAGCATCAGAATCAAAATCCGACAGCACAGGAGTGATCGTGATGATGAAAGAGGATGAATGAACCTGACAAGGTGACTTACTAAAAATAGACGCTCCCTCCAAGAATCTTGGAGTCCAAACCGGAAGCCGGAAAAAAATTCTTAGAGCATCATATAACTTCTCTAAATCATCTGAGCTCCGTGGAACCAACTGTTGACTTACTATAAATAGTAAGTCCCTCAAAACGGGGCCAGAACCCACAACAGGGTCCTCTAATCACTAGTATTAGCCTACAAGGACCCAATGATAGGCTAAAACCACTAACTCCAATGCTCGCTCAAAATGGGGACATTACAGTCCTCCCTTCCTGGAATTGCTTGTCCCCAAGCAATCTCAGAAAACAAAACATAGAAGTCCACCCGGATCCCAAGGATAGAATGGTGTAATGTCCCTGCGATCACCTGCAAACTCCTATGATGACATCACCATCCACTGAGCTAACCAAAACACACTGTCATCATGTCAACCATAGTTGTCCACACAATCTGCAATGCCAAACCTGTCACTACCTGGATCCCAGTAGAGATGAAACTCACAGCCATCCATAACAAGTAAGAATGGATAACCAAAACCATCTAACAAACTAGAGCGCCCTGCCAATCTACCATGTGTATTCCCGCAATCCAGATATCCATCCACTGTAAAACCATCCTGGATGTACTGACCCTGCAACACACCTCCTTCTAACTTGCAGTAACCAACCCCATCAACTGTAGATGGAGAAAACCCGTCCCAAAAAGAATGGTATGACCCTGGAGCCATCTCACACCGACATGGAAACAAGTCCTCAACCGGTGGGTCAAAAGAGAAATGATGAGTGCTCCTCACTATGTAATCATGATGAAATGCTCTAATCCCTGTCAGAGGCTCATCAAAATCAAACTGAGAATCAAGAGATGGGTCAAATCTCTGACTCTGAACAACTGGTTGGGCAGGATCCTGGGTAACTCTCTCAGCAAACCCAACAACAAAATCCCTGTGAGGAAGCATTGTAGTCAAAGTATCTACAATTCTCCCCACCAAAACCTGAATACCGCGAGAGCCCCGGATGAGTGTACCCTCAGAAGCTTCGAAAGGACCCTCCTGCAAAGCCGGACTCTCCAGCATGTACCCCATGAATGACTCTGTGCAGTAGAAAATATAAGCAGCATCAACCTGCTTCCCTGCAATCCACAATTGATCCCTCTGAAACTGCGGCACTACCAACTACCTACTGCTATCAGTTGTATGAGAGGAAGGAATAGATTTTCTTCCAGCAGAAGGAAACAAATCATGAGAACTAGCCTCGAAACCAAATGATAATCTGTCCATGTCATGTGAATCAAAGGGAGTAGTGTCAAAAACTAGCACACAACTCTCTAACGAATCCACTCCTACTACCTCAGGACTCTCAACAACCAGCTCCATATCATCCACCATCGTGCTAACAACTGGAGAACCTGATACCACAAAACTCTCACTATTGTCCTCCACTGATGCACACACCTCTGCATCTACTGCATCTGTCTCAAGGATGGATGTAACTGTAACCCCAACACATCCATCACTGCCAACTGTGGAAGATGACTCACCATCAACAACTACTATTTGCAACTGAACTGGATTTGTGGCTAGTATAGATTGAATCTGCTCCAACTCCAATGTCACCTCTGCTAAACATCCCTGCGACTCTTGGAGAGCCAACTGAGTGCCCTCTAAAACCTCAGAACTCGTTGTGAGCTCCTGAGTAAGCTCACTCACCTCCTCTCTGTCCATTAGTGCCTTGTATGCCGTACTCCCCCACTCAACTAGGTGATCTCGGTCGGCTACCAACTGTAGCTAATTATGTCTCAAAATCCTGACAGCCTCCCGCAAGGAATGAATCTCTGTCAGGGAAAGGTAACCACCACCGTGCTCATCTGCCATAGGAGCACCCCAACCATAAACAGCCAACAGCTGACGAGCGACATCGAAATGCTCAAGAGTAGAAGCAATGTCTCTCTAACCAACTCTCAACTGGCTAGTCACATGATGACTCTGCACAACAGGTCTCCTAGGTACAATCTCAACTGCACTGTCCACACTATGGAAGGAAGTTGTATCCAGCAAACTCCCCTCAAGATCACCGAATCTCTGTGTACTGTCATCTGAGCACACATCTACAAACTGAGTACTAACATCGGACTCATCCTCATCTACCCCCAAGGAAGTTGATGTTGAATCTGACTCGTCAAAATCCTCAACTACCTCGTCCTCTGCATCCACATGACAACCCAGATCCTGATACCCATCCTCACTCACTAACAACTCAGAGTCCTCCCCCAGGATCTGATAAATCAAGCATGACTCACTGCAGGAAGAGTCATCCTCATGAGTCACCGAAGAAGTAACCTCATCTAAAGGAATGGAAGCTCTGGCTGAAACAAACTCCTGCCACTCATAAGCTTCCCCATCCTCATTTGTGAGTCCCTGCAAAAAAGGATCCTCGAACCCACCACCACTGGATGACAATGTTGAGTCGGCACCCAATGTCTGATATAAAAAATTAGATACGCTGCAGCACCCATCATCCTCACTCTCAACATCAGAGATATTTGCCATGCTAGTATCAACATCGTCTATCTGAGACCCCTCTGCTATCTCTAGCTGCGTACATGACTCAATGTCATCGCGTGAATCATCTAAACTGTGGCATGAATCTATGTCACCTGGCTCGTCTGTAACACTCCCATCATGAGTGTCATCACTGGATAACTCCATGCTCACATCCTCAATACAGGAAAAGATTGTTGTCTCCTGCACTGATTCCACACTGCGACTATTGTCATAAACATCAAAGCTATCAAAGCTCAAATACTCCTCGCAGTCCTCAAAAATAACACCATCATCCACGGTGTCAGAATCCCTAGTGGTATCTACAACATCCTCCACTCTCATACTATCCACGGCATCATCAGCAGGCTCACATAAAGGACTGGTGTCCGAAAAATCAAACCCTGTATCGCTAATACTGCTACCAACTGATGCAAGACTGCCATCAATGGTAGTAGACATGTCACCAATCTGATCCGTGTCACTAGCTCTGGTAGGTTCAGCATGTTGAAACTCAGTACCACTATCTGTCAACAAGTCAAGCACATCCACATGTCCCTATAAGGAATCTCCACCCTCAAGTGTGCAAATAGGACTAGTGGTTGGTCCACTAAGTACAGGAACATCTCCACCAAAATCAGCAGCTGCCGAAAACTCATCATGGAGATCTCTGGATGTCTCACCTGTAAACAACTCACGTCTCTCCTCATATCTTCCCTGTAAAGAGGACCTATTGAACAAAGAAGCCAAGTAGTTTGTTGCTTTATTAACAGTTACAAGATCTAAAAGTGGTGCATTTATTCTTTCTAGTGTTTGCCTTCGTTTCTCCATATCCTTAACTAAGGCATTTGTTTGCTTTCTTAACTCAGATAAACTGTCTAACTAGTTTCCATGTTTTCCAGATTTCATGTATCTGTCCATGAGTGCAATTAAAAGAAGAGTGTTGTTCACTCAAGTCAAACAAGTAAGCCCAATAAATTCCACCCCCACAGGATGGTAAGAAACCGATCTGATACCACTATAAAGAGCCTGCCTGGCTCTATCTCTGAATTTACTTGCAAAAGTTTTATTTGTTTTGGAATTGTAAAATTATATGAATTTTTAACATAGTTTGCCAGGTAAAACAATGATTCCACCAATATTCTTTAATAAATCAATTACATTGAAATACAAATAACCATGCATTCTATTTTATTTAAATTCTAAACCCCGGTTGTTGATAACAAAATATACATAACCAAAACTTAGTAAATAGATTACAAGAATAACATGTGACTACTTCCAACGGCTACCGCACTGGCTGCAAGTAATGAAAGAAGTCGGCTACCATTTGTTTCCAGCGTTTCAATGTTGGCCGCAACTGCTAGAAGGAAGACGGTTTCTATAGAAAACCCCCACGCTGAAATAAGCGCAAGCCGCAACTAGAAAGACAAGGGGATTTGCAAACCAACCCCAAATCGTTCCAACAATAGCACCCAAAGATGCACCATTAAATGGCGTCCAAAAAAACCAGTTATCAACTCCCCCATTAATGGCATCCAAAGATACTTTCAGAATTACCAAAGCTGGCCGCAACTTCTGCACAATTCGTTGGCAATGAAATCCAACTCAAAGTGTAAGACACATGAAGAATTTACATTTCTTCCTACTAAAATTCGAAACCCTCAACTCCAAACTCAGAGCAATTTAAAAACCAATTTCAAAAGAATAAGAAGCATAATGAATTCAATTTCATCCAAGAAGCCTTTATAATGTCTTCATAAAAAATCGAACCCTATCTTCTCCAAGACACTTTTCACTTACATAAAGACTAAGCTTTATGTGCACATTTGAAATATAATAAACTATTATATTTCTTTCCACTTTAATGATGAAAAACAACCCTTTCATTAAAATAACCATACTCTAACACATAGGGTCCCTGTTTTATGAGCTCAGGATTTAAAACTTCTCAACCCGGTTCCAACGAGCTATAACACAAAGATGCCCAAAATACAGTCCCAATAAAAATAGCAACCTTAGCCGTTTTAATTAAATAATAATCATAATTCACCCGTCTTGCGAAAACGACCGAGCAAGCATCAGAATCAAAATCCGACAACACAGGAGTGATCATGATGATGAAAGAGGATGAATGAACCTGACAGAGTGACTTCCTAAAAATAGACGCTCCCTCCAAGAATCTTGGAGTCCAAACCGAAAGCCAAAAATAAAATCTAAGAACATCATATAACTCCTCTAAATCATCTGAGCTCCGTGGAACCAACTGTTGACTTACTATAAATAGTAAGTCCCTCAAACGGGGCCACAACCCACAACAAGGTCCTCTAATCACTAGTATTAGCCTACAAGGACCCAATGATAGGCTAAATCCACTAACTTCAATGCTCGCTCAAAATGGGGACATTACAATAGAATCGATCCAACAGTTGCCTCCAAAAGATTTTGCCATACAGTGTACATACTCTTCCAACTCACTTACGGACTTTGGCACCATCCGTACCATACAACATACGGCCTAGACTTGTCCCGCGACATCCTTTAGACCTGTCATATGGTGTAAGGAAGCCCTCAGTAACACGTCCATCAACTTTGTTGTATGGGGCACAGGAGATAAATTTGATTTTGTTGTATGGCATCGGTAGTTTCACATCAAACGATGTGTACATGTAAGGGGTCTATTATATTGTGTGAGTTCTTTGGCAGCAAACTAGTAGTACCTTGGTAGGAGTTTGACAACAACCTAGTTGTACCCTGGCAAGAGGAGTTTGGCAACAACCTAGTTGTACCTTGGAAGGAAGAGTTCGGCAGCAGCAACCTAACAGTACCTTGGATAGTTATGTGTTGTTTGGTTGACGGTTGTGCTCCTCTTGGCAACTCTCGAATCCTTTAAATATGTTGTGTATCGTCAAGGAAGGGGGGACGGTAGAGTCAAATGAGCTGGAATCCTTGACCAACCATCTCTAGTCTTCTTCTCTGTAATAATTTCATGAGCAAATAAAGACATATTTTACTCTTGTATCTAGTACGCACTACCATCTTTATTGTTATTTCATGTATCAAAATTTTCTGCATGTTATTAATATTCTATCTTTTTAACATTCCCAAGTTTTTGCCAAGATTTCATGTTTTAAACACAGGTCACAGGCAACTAAACTATTTACACTTTTGCCATGACATATAAATGCTGTGTAAATGGAATTATTGTATAGCATAAGTAAATGCAACATACATTGATTTTAGTAATAGTGGACAATAGTTATCTAATATTTTTACTCGCATATTAAAATTCACCAACCACATGTTGCAACAATAAATAATGAACAAAATAACAAATTTAAAAAAGTTGAACCAGAATTTAAGATGATGTTACCTGAGCTTGCCCTGCCAGAACAACTGCAACCCCATGTATTGATTTATCTTGAATTATTTCCTTAAGACCTGCTTCACCCCACTTAACATCTATATTCGGAGAAAAATCTAAAGCAAGTGCTGCAGCAACCTTTGCAGATTTCTATAAAAAGGAAAAGTTAAAATCATTTAAAATACAGACTTTTTCAAAGTATGATTTGCAGAATCTGTTAATCCCTAGAAATATTTTTGTGTAAGTTACACATTCCACTGCTAAAATAATTTGAGTATTTTTTTAATGCCATGTTTTATAACATACATACAATCAAAAAAATGACACTAGAATTTATGTATGTACTTTATGAAATTAAATGCTTTGAAACTCAATTACTCAAAAAGTTAGGGCCTAAATAAACACTTAAAAAGCAAGGGCCAAACAATCACAATAAAAAATTTAGAGCGAGTGCTGCAGCTATATTTGCGGATTTCTATAAAAAGGAAAAGTTAATATCATTTAAAATGAAGATTATACAGAAGTATGATTTATAGAATATGTTAATGACCTATAAATATTCTTGTGTAAGTTACACATTCCACTGCTAAAATAATTTTGCAGATTTTTTTAATGACACGTTCTATAACATATACGGAGTCAAAAAATGACAGTGGAGTTTATGTCTGCATTTTATGAAATGTAATGCTTTGAAACTCCATTATTAGAAAAGCTAAGCCCTTGATAAAAACTAAAAAAGAATGGACCAACTGATCATAATGAATGGCAATATAAGAACAGATAATTCATCAATTTTCTGATTTTCAAATCCAACTATTCATTCACCACTCACATATCTTTACACCATCACAAGAGACCTCTTCGTCTGCTTCTTGTACATAAATCATCTTGCAAAAATATCATAGTTTATAGTTTGTTTATCTTGTTCTTATGCTGCATTTCAGAAATAAAGATGTGGCAAAATATAAAATTCACACTCATAGAACATAAGAAAAGAATCATTCATCTGGCTATAGTTAATAGTTATACACCAACACCTCTAACTACGCAATTGAAGTGTAATGTCCCCTTTTTTCTGAGTAATCATCGAGTGATCTCATCTAGTCTATTTTCATTCCTATGTTGCCGGTACGGGTACGGGTACAAGAACCCAGTATGTGGTACAGGCAAGAAAAATTTGCAGCAGGGTACGTGTGTGTATATATACAAGGAAGAAAGAAAGAAATTATTTTTAACGTCCGCGAGGCTAAACATAGCCTGTGGGACAGACCGCTTCACACACTGATTTCTGCTTTTCGGCACTTTTCTTGTGCAACTTGATGATGAGTGCTCGCAGCTGCTCAACAATCCCCTTGTTGAATAAATCGACCCAAGAGTTAGCTGTCAAGATAGAAACATAACTGTCCCTGCTGCCCTTGAAGGCATCACACTCTAATATAATTGTATGGATGTGTGTGTGTACAAAAGATTTAAAGAAATATACAAAATTGTAAAACTAAATACATTTGATAATTGGAAAATATATTCACAAAATTATAATTTGTAAATACTAAAGTCAAATAATATATATTAAGTTGGTAAGTTTAAATATTTTAAATTTGTTTAATTATTAAATATTAATATTACAAATAAATAAAAATAAAGTAAAATAAAATAATATTTAAAAAATTAATATAAATGAAATAATATTAATTTTTAAATGGATGTTAATTATAAAAATATAAAAAAATATGTTATAAAAAACCTTAAACTATAGAAAAGCCTTAAAACTATATATAAAAAACCTTCAACTAACCCGACGGCCAGCCTACTTGTGTTCACTGAGAATTTATTGCAAATTTAAAAAACCCACCATATTTCTACAAATTTAACGAATATACGAATTTACTGCAAATTTCATCGAATTTATAGGCCCCAGGTATGCACCCAGGCATACCTGATGTGGGTGCACAAGGCTGGGGGAGCATACCCGGTAATGTTGTTTATTCCCATAGGGTATGATGATAAATTATAAGGGAATAAAATTAAATTAATTATTTATAAAATTGTCCAGCTAAAATATACTAAAGTAATATTGTAATATTTAGTATAATGTTCATGTAAATAACTTTCTTTTAAGTCAACATTTAATTTGGTTACTAGTTTCTCGTAATGTTGCTTCTATTGACATTTTTTTGCATTATTTAAGATTTTGAAAGGATAGTTGCGTTTCTGGGCAGCGTTGTTCTTAGCTACTGTGTGGGCTAGAGTTTACCCTAGTCGCACATGGAGCTTCCTTCTCTTCTACGTTTTGGGTGCGAACACGGGGGGATTTGCTTTGCTGGTTACAAGGATAGGTGGTGGCTTGGGTGCAAGTGTGTGGAGTCTAAGTAGGTGTTTTGTAAGGTTTTTTGCTAACGCGAGGTGTTTGTTGGTACGGCAGCCGTGTGGAGCTTAGGGTTTTCTTTTGCTTTTTGCAGATTGTATTTGACTAGGTGTTGTGGGCGGCGACTTAAGTGAGTGGTGTCTCTTCTCTATGGCAGTTTTTTGCAATTTTGGGGCTGGTTTTGTTGTTCTCTGTATGCGGTGGGTGGTTGTTGGCGAATCCTTTTCTATGTTGATCTCCTTTAGCCCTATGTATTCTAGGTGCATTTTTGGGCTGGGGTTTGTGGTGTTTGAGCCCCAAGCCATGCGGGTGGCTTTTCTTTACTCTCTAGTTTGGTTTTGGCATGGAGCGAGGTACTCCTTCAAGTGTACTAATCTCTGGGGCTATGGATACCTCTAATCCTTCATCCTCTTGTATGCAAATGCCAAGGAGCATCTAAACGAATTTTCTATTGCCGAAGGGGGTCCATCCTCAAAGGATTTATCCAAAATAAAGAAAGTGGACAATTGTTTAGAGAGGAGCCAAGATCATCTTGTTTTAGTGATTCAACCGGATACAGTGTCAGAGGACATTTCATATTGGAGCAATCATGCTCTTATTTGTAAATTTATGGGACTTCATCTTTCCTTGCCAATCCTAAAGACTTGGCCGCGTCGAGTTTGGAACCCTGAGGGAGATATGGAGATATTGTTGACTGCTAACAACTACTTTCTAGTTGTTTTCTCCTACATGGCAGATAGAAATAAGGCTTTTCAAGGCGGCCCTTATTTCTTTAATCAGGTAGGACTCTTCATCAAACTCTGACATGTGGGCTTCAACTCTGCAGAGGAGCTGCCTTCAAGGGTCCCTGTCTAGGTTCATCTTCCAAGGCTTCCGCTTGAATTCTAGAGGATCAACATTCTTCACTTGATTGCTCTTCTGATTGGCAAACCTGTTGGTTCTGCTACTCAAACTCGGGACAAAAAGGTAATTTCCCATGCTTAAATTTGTGTTGAAGTTGATTTAAATAACCCGTTACTGGATCCTATGGAAATGTCTTGGATCCTCTTCGTGGATTCAACCAAAGCTGCAACACTCGCCGAGTGGCGAGTACTCGCCGAGTTTACCAAGCTCGCGAGTCAAACTCGCAAAAACTCGCCACTTGCCTGCTGCCGAGTTTTAGTGAAAAACTCGTCGATTACTCGGCGAGTTTTAGAAAAAAACTCGCCTGTGTGTCGCTGGGAGCTGTTAAAGCAGCAAAAACGTCATTTTTTTTTGCATTGTGTTTGCTGCTGCTGTTCTTGGAGGAGAGTAAAAAGTTTTTGCTCTTTGAGCCCTTGCTAGGTGATTGAATCGTATTGGAGGCGGATTTGAGCGGATTGAAGGTGGGTTTCAACCGATTTTTCAAGAAAAATCACATTCAAAGGTAGGTTTGCTGAATTCATTTTTTAATTTTTTAAATACATTAGATTCTTTTTTTGTTGTTTCTAAATGAATACAAAATCATTCCTAAGTAGTTAGAAATGATTTTGTATTATGAGAAGAAGATTGAACACTATTTTTTTAAACCCTAGCTTGTTTTAGCTTTTTTTTAACTTTGAAAGTTTGAAATTTCAATGATGTGTAGACTGAAGACTCTACTCTAAAAGACTAAAAATATTGAATGTTTTAAAATTTAAAGTACTTGAAAGTTTGAAACTAATTTAGATAGTTTCCCACTTTGTTTAATTGTTTAACTAAAATATTTATTTTGTGTTT
>MU223172.1:638064-662026 GCA_018584345.1 Thuja plicata | reverse complement strand
TGTATTTACTTCTAGTTTTACAGAAACTCAAACTATTCCGCATGAGAATGTGATTTTGTACCCACTTTGCATTTATATATATCTAAACTCAACTTGTTTCAATTGTGTTCTGATTAATTAACTCATTTGATGCATCTTCTCATTGAATTTAGCAAAAAAAATGCATTTCTAATTAAAATTACATTGTTTTTTAAGTTCACGAGTTTTTTGCCGAGGTTTTGTCAAAAACTGGCCGAGTTTTTCCCGAATTTTTTTTCCAGGGCTTGGCGAGTTTTAGCCGAGTGAGTCTTGCAACTTTGGATTCAACATCTTGATTATGAGACAATACCATTCAAATGCAGAATCTGTCATGAGTACGGGCATTTGCAAAGGAGGTGCCCTCAATCTAAGTCAACATCTATAGCTACTAATGCCCCTTCCAATCATGCTCCTAAGATGGACAAAGTGAAGGCTCCTTTATCTGAAGGACTGCTAATAAGGAGGGCTTCATTCTCGTTGAACCTCACAATAAGGGGAGAGGTCAAAACAGAACTTTGATGGACCAATAGAATGATGGGATTTTTAACCGGTTTGATGTTTTGGATGACTTGGTTCAGGAAGAGGGAATTCCAGTTGAGTTATCCTCGGGTGCCAAGTCAATGGGAGTGGTATTGTCAAAGGACAAAGGGAAAGATAATCAAAACTTGTCTATGGTGGATCAACAGGATGGGTAGATGGATACAGATTTACCTCCTCGGATTCCAGATATGTCTCAACCAAGTGGAGTTTAATTTTGAAAGATGGTGTAACTTTGACAGTTTCAGTCTCTCCTCCAGTTAAAGAGGCTTTGGAATTGCGAAAAAGCAATAGAGCTTCTTCTACCCTGGACCTATAGAAAAAATTCCTTAAAAACGGACCTTTGGAGAAACCTTCGAGGGGTGGGCAGAAGGCAGACCAAGAAAAAATGAAGATTATTGGGGATACATTGATAGAATCCGAGTCGGTGAAACCCATTGACTCTCATTTTCCCAATCTCATAAATGATTGTCTTATCATGGAATGTCGGGGGTTTGAATAGCATCCATGGACAAAAGGTTGTTCGTGATTTGATTGATACCCATTTTCCTAACATTGTCTTTATTCACGAAACTAAATTGACAGTGGATGGTATGGTAAATAGAGTGTCTAGAATTTGGTCTCGTGGTGCTTGTTAGTGTATTGGAGCCCGTGGTAGTATGGGTGGATTGGCTTTTTTGGGGCGCCCCAGGAAGGTTGTCCCTCAATGTTTTATTTCAAGTCATTCTTCTATCTCTATGGTTGCCTCTTGTTTGGATTCAGGAGAAATCTATTTAACTAATGTTTATGCTCCTACTAATCTCCTGGGCAAATCCCAGCTTTGGGGTCACATTAGATTTGTTCATTCTCTAGTGCCCTTTCTCCCTTGAATTATGGTTGGTGACTTGAATGCAGTTTGTAGCTTGGAGGAAAAGAGAGGTGGCGTTGTTATACTTGATCCTATTGCCATCCTCCTTAATGATAATATTGATTTCTTAAATATTATTGATGTGAAGCCAAACAATGGCATATTCACTTGGAACAACAGGAGAAGTGGAGTGGATGAGATTTCAAAGAGGCTTGACAAACTTCTTGTTTCTTGTTATGGGATGGATGAGAGATGGAATACCAGCTCAAAGATCTTGCATTGGAGGAGTTCTAATCACTAGCTGATCAAAATCTCATTGGTTTCTTCCAAATTGTAATGTCCCCAAAAATTTTAATAAAGCGACTTAATTAAATTAGTTAATTAAGTGGTCCCAAAACTTAAATAATATTATAAAGGACCTTTAATTAATTAATAAAAGGGGGCCCAAGTAATAAAATAATAAATAAAGTATGTCGGCCTATTTGTAACCCTTCGGGAAACTTCCTAGAGCTCTTTATAAGGCCGTGGTTGGCATTGTAGGAAGTGGTGGTGGATTTTATGTTTCTTATGTATTTGCGATTCCAGTTGGAATTCGGCATTGTATGCAGTTTCAAAAGTGCAAGACCCTCCTTATTTTGTATTTGCAGTTTCAATGGGAATCATTCCTCACCCTAGTTTGTCGTTGGAGATATCACTTCAAATATTTCACTATGTACTTCATTGTCAAATTTGTGAAGTCTTCTTGCGAAGACAAATTTGTGGATCTGGATATAATCTGAGGATTTAAGTCTACAACTGATAGCATTTCATTTTCTGTGATTTGTTGTGTTACCTTAGATTACAATAATAGCCATTCTTATTTCTGAGTAGATCAAGTATAATATTCAATGCCAAGTGCCAAGTGTCGAGTGTCGAAGGGTACCAAGTGCCAAGTGCTAAATGCCAAATGTCGAGCGTTGAGTGTCGAGTGCCAAGTGCCAAGTGCCAAGTGCCAAGTGTCGAGTGCGGTAGGGTGTCGAAGGGTGCCAAGTGCCGAAGGGTACTGAGTGTCAAGTGCCAAGTGTCGAGTGCCAAGTGTCGAGTGTCGGAAACAATTGCAACGTGCAGGCGGTCGGGTACAATTGATCGTTCGGGTACATCATCGATTTACCGTCAGGCTCATTATCATTCGTGGTCGGGTACATCACAGTGGTATCAAAGCTGGTGATTTTGCCAGCCTGTCAGGAGAATCATGGCATCGAGTGATGGAATGGAAAATGGATATGTGGATATGACAGTCTTGTTGAGGGAGCTAAGAAGAAATCAGCAACAACTTCGCCAAACCCTAGCAAGAGGACAAAAGCAGATTGGTGAGACTTTGTTGGTCGACTGCATGCACCCATCAATCCAATACTCGGCTGATGATGTCGGTTTCCCCTCCAAGGAACCAGCAACAACCCTCCTTGGTTGAGTCCCTAAAGCAATTCAAGCAGGATTGGATTGAGGGTGGATGGAAGACAAACATATCTCTCAAGGACTAGATGGAACTGCGAATGAAGTATCCATCCTCCGAGGGCAATAGAGTCTACAACAATAATCTAAAGCGGGAGATTGACAATGGGCTGAAGTGGGATATTGACAATGGGCTACATGCACCCATCAATCCAATACTTGGCCGATGATGTCAGTTTTCCCTCCAAGGAACCAGCAACAACCCTCCTTGGCTGAGTCCCTGAAGCAATTCAAGCAGGATTGGATTGAGGGTGGATGGAAGACAAACATATCTCTCAAGGACTAGATGGAACTACGAATGAAGTATCCATCCTCTGAGGGCAATAGAGTCTACAACAATAATCTAAAGCGGGAGATTGACAATGGGCTGAAGTGGGATATTGACAATGGGCTACATGACAATTTAAATCCTAAAGAGGATAAAGACATGCTCACAGATCCATTTCAACAACATGAGGATATGGACAAGCAAGAGTCGTAGTTGTCCCTTCAGGTGGGGAACACCTATGAAAATTTGCTGATTGTGAATGACTTGATATAATTTTCCTATGTTGCTCCATTGTCCTTTATATTTCTCTATAGGATGATCGCTTGTGTAGTCTCTTCCTATTCTAGACGGGTATGTGTGAACTTCCCCTTTCCTTGATTTGGAGGTATAATCTGAGAATATAAGTCTCCAATTGATAGCATTTCATTTTCTGTGGTTGTGTTACCTTAGATTACAATAATAGCCATTCTTATTTCTAAGTAGATCAAGTATAATATTCAATGCCAAGTATCGAGTGTCGAAGGGTACCAAGTGCCAAGTGCCAAGTGCCAAGTGTCGAGTGTCGAGTGCCAAGTCCCAAATGCCAAGTGCCAAGTGCCAAGTGTCAAGTGCGAAAGGGTGTCGAAGGGTGCCGAGTGCCGAAGGGTGTTGAGTGCCAAGTGCCAAGTGTCAAGTGCCAAGTGCCAAGTGCCAAGTGTCGAGTGTCGAAGGGTGTTGAATTGCAGCGTGCGGGCGGTCGCGTACAATTAGCCGTTCGGGTACATCATCGATTTACCGTCAGGCTCATTATCATTCGTGGTCGGGTACATCACAGTGGTATCAGAGCTGGTGATTCTACCAGCCTGTCAGGAGAATCATGGCATCGAGTGATGGAATGGAAGATGGATATGTGGATATGACAGTCTTGTTGAGGGAGCTAAGAAGAAATCAGCAGCAACTTCGCCAGACCCTAACAAGAGGACAAAAGCAGATTGGTGAGACTTTGTTGGTCGACATGCATGCACCCATCAATCCAATACTCGGCCGATGATGTCGCTTTTCCCTCCAAGGAACCAGCAACAACCCTCCTTGAATGAGTCCCTGAAGCAATTCAAGCAGGATTGGATTGAGGGTGGATGGAAGACAGACATATCTCTCAAGGACTACATGGAACTGCGAATGAAGTATCCATCCTCTAAGGGCAATAGAGTCTACAACAATAATCTGAAGTGGGATATTGACAATGGGCTACATGACACTTTAAATCCTAAAGAGGATAAAGACATGCTCACAGATCCACTTCAGCAACATGAGGATATGGACAAGCAAGAGTCGATAGTTGTCCCTTCAGGTGGGGAACACCTAAATTTTCTTTGGGTCAGTACTGATTGTGAATGACTTGATATAATTTTCCTATGTTGCTCCATTGTCCTTTATATTTTATCTATTGCATGATCGCTTGTGTACTCTCTTCCTATTCTAGACGGGTATGTGTGAGCTTCCCCTTTCCTTGATTTGGAGGTATGTTTGTGAATCCTCAGTCTGAACTCATTTTTGTAGTCTCTATACTTCATACATGGAAAATATATGAAAGAGAAGAATATTTGCACCCCTTCAATCTCCCATCAGTAATTGTAATGATAGACAACACAAACTCAATTCTTCAATGTCAACCAGTGATACAACTCATGAGGATTGATTGTCCCTAGATCTCCCATAAGCTCAATGAAGTTTGAGGCTCACATCTGTCTCCAAGAGAGACTTCATATTATCCAGAGTGTCACTTGTAGTGTATCAGCTGCTATTGATCAAACTCTTGTTGCACACATATTGCTATGAAAGATGTCAAACAGAAATGTCATTATATATACTTTACTCGGTACTCAGATACTTATTCGGTATCATTCCAATATATTTATATATTATGCATGAATATATTTGTTTCGATTGAATTTGGGTAATGATTAAACTCTGGTCATATTGCGAGGATACTCCAACCGTATGGCTGGGAATACTAATCACCTTGTAAGTCTCCCTATTGAGAATGTGTATTCTGGTCTGACTCTATCCCTGACGTGTACACCTTGTATGTCTTCACCGCTGGCTGGGATTGTTCGTTTCTGATTCCTGTCACTATATCTTCAGAACCCAAATGCTGGGTGTCATATAAAAATCTGAATCCCCCTGTGTATCATCGCTGATGTGTCTCTTATACGTCTGGAAAGGAGGTGACTCTAACCAATCGCCATGTCCCTTTCCGGTGGTCTCCTTTGCTGCCAACTATAGTTGACTATGGTTGATTTAATATTATGATTTTGTTGTTTCGGTATATTTGCTATTTGTATATATTATAATTGATTATATTATAACATTTATTTATTAACTTATATTTTCATTAATATGTTTACATATATTGTTAGTGTTATTGTTATTGTTATTATTATCTATCTCGTTAATTATTATTATGTTAATATATTATATCATTACAATAATAATTACATTTATATTATATTATATCAATAATAGATTTACTATTATTTGTTTATTTACTAACATCAGAATTATTTTACATTGTAAACTTATTATTATTATTTTATTGTATTGATAATATATATTATATTATTAATACAATTATATTATATTTACTAAATTATATTATATATGTGATGTATATTGTATTATGTCATTCGACTCCCTTACTATATATATATATATATATATATATATATATATATATATATATATGTCAATTGAAATATTTATTAGAGTTAAATATCTCTCTATTTATGTTTCTCTCTCTTCAGTAGATTTGTTTCTATTCTAATGGTCACTCTTCTTCCATGTTACCATGTTCTCTCTCTGTTCAATATGAAAACTTCCTTTTGTTTCTTTTTCTCTTTTCAGAATGTTTCTATTTCTCTCTCTGTTCATTATAGAAACATTCTCTTGTACACTTGTATATATAGATCATTCTTGATCTATGTTTAATAACACATTCATTATTTTACCATAATATGGTATCAGAACTAAAGGTTAACTTTTTCGAAAATTTTGTAATCCTCCATTAAGTGGAAATTTTCGAAATAGTTTCAGCTCTTATGTTCATTATTAATTTTCGAAAAATTAATATAATTTCTTTTTTGAAATTATTCAAGATTGTTAATTTTTCGAAATCCAACAGCTCATTTTTTCCTGCACACAATTTTGGGCCCATTAATGGCCTCCTAGTGTTTCTGCACTTTTGACTAGGGTTTTGACCCTTCAGTTTCAGTCGAAAAATTATTTTTCTTGCAGATTCTTGGTGGGTTTTTCAAACCCTCAACTGGGTCATATTCAAAATTTTCTAGGTGCCTCGATTTTTGTGCCTTGATTTTTGTGCCAAGAGATTTCAAATCTGACTTTAGATTCCTTCTGGGTTTTTCGAGCTTTCTTTTGGGTCTTCGTTCATTTTTTATGGGTCTTCCATCAATCTGCCTCGGAATCTATGCTTTGGATTCATTCAACGCCTTTTCAAAATTTTAATGGCATCTCTCACCAACATTATGTTGGAAGGCAGTCCAAGATTTAACAACAAGATTTACCACACCCGAAAGCAGGGAGGGTCTCAGCTGGTTTTGATCGATTTTTCACCTCAAAAATCGTGTCTAGTTTTTCCAATTTTTCACCACAAAAATCGTGACTACTGAGTCTCCGCTCTTCTGTGCGCAACGAAGTTTTTTTACCGTGGTTTTCGCAAGGTTTTTACTTCTCTTGGCGCCTGTTGAGGATTCACTTGCAGACTTTTGTTTTGAAGTTAGATTGACCATTAAGGGAGGGTATTAGAGTTAAATATCTCTCTATTTATGTTTCTCTCTCTTCAGTAGATTTGTTTCTATTCTAATGGTCACTCTTCTTCCATGTTTCCATATTCTCTCTCTGTTCAATATGGAAACTTCCTTTTGGTTCTATTTCTCTTTTTAGAATGTTTCTATTTCTCTCTCTCTCTATTCGTTATAGAAACATTCTCTTGTACACTTGTATATATAGATCATTCTTGATCTTTGTTTAATAACACATTCATTATTTTACCATAATAATATTCATATAAATGATAATATATTATATTATTAATTTAACTATCTATGTTTATATTATTATTTATTTATCTTATTATTTAATGATTATTTATTATTAAATCTTAATTCAAAACGGGGACATGACAAGTTTCTACAAACTTCTTTTTAGATCTGCAAGGGCTTTTTGCAATTTTTTCACCCAAATATTGGTCTTGTTTTTGGTGCGAAGGAAGGGTGTTTTGCTCGTGTGACAGGTTTTTGGAATGTTGCAGTATCATACAACAATGGTCTTCATGACCAAATGACTGTTTCGCACCTTTTTCCAAAAAATTGCGGTTTTCTTTGTTGAGGGTTTGCTGGTTTTTAGCGATTTTTTGAAAATCATGGGTTTTTACCATTTTTTCCTCAAAACAAAGGTTTTTGATGACTTTTTCACAAAATTGTGGCTTTCAGTCTTCGACAAAATCTTTTGACAATTTTTTTATACAAATCGTGGTTTCTTATAGATTGTGTTGGGCTACACCTAGGGTTTCTAGGGCAAACAGTGTTCCTGCAAATGTATTAAGTTTTTGACAATTTTTTCACAAAATCGTGTGATCTCAACATTGCATCAAGGGTTTGATGAATTTTCCATAAAATCATAGTGATGTTTTGCAGCAGCTTCTTTTGGAGATTTTTGGTAAAATTGTGGATTTCAAAGTTTTTTGTCGATTGTTTATCAACAAAACTCGAAGTTCTATGCATTTGTGGCCAAATGACATGCAGATTATGTCAAGTCTTCTTTAGGGTGGTTAGTAGAATGACCATTAACGGAGGGTATTAAAGTAATATTGTAATATTTAGTATAATGGTCATGTAAGTAACTTTCTTTTAAGTCATTCAGCTAGCTTTTAGTGACTTTTTGTTCTTTAAGTTGTTTAGTTAGTTTAGTAACTTTATATTTTGTCTTTAGTTCTCGATTGTTTCCGTTATGGAAAGATCTTGTGATTGCTTATTTAAGGAGTTTTCCTCTCCTTTGTTTAATATTGAATATCAATCGATTATCATTTCAAAATAAATCTAAACGATAACTTTATTTTTGATTAATTTAATAAAAGCGACTCAAATAAAAACTAAAATAAATAATACAAAGTCACTTTATTGAATAAAGTATTCTTCTAGAATATTTAACTTTTAAGGACGTTAAATTAGATTTTCTTCTTGAAGATACAGCTAGGCCTTTAAAAGGAGATGTTGGCAAATCATTTGGCATCAATTCTTGACTTGTTATTTCATTCAGGGGATGTTGGAGAGCATGTGTTTACAAGTTCAACGTGCCCTAAGACAAAAACCTTTGGGTGCATTGATGCATTGGATGAAAACCAAATTCCACTTGTTCGTGGAATGACTTCAGAATTCATGATAGGGCTTCATTGATGGAAATTTGTAAAGTCTTCTCTAAAGACAAATTTCAAAGTTATATGCAAATCTAAGGACTATTATTTCACCATGGGCATTATAGTGTAATATAATTCAAGGTTAATATGATTGAAAGGGAAAAGAATATATTGGCATGAGTATTCAGGAGTGGGATGCCATAAAAAGCTTGATTGGTATTTTTTGGGGGGACGATTAAAGTTTATTGCTTGGCTGGATGATGTGATTTTGCCAACTTGCTCGAATTGGCATTAAAGTTTCTAAGCACTGAATATTCATTGCTAAAAGGATTCAAGGAGATGTGCATTGAAGATATCTAGTTAAGCAGCAAAGATCAACAATGACTAAGGCGATAGAAAATATAATTCTCAGACATGAACTTTTGTTCCTACTAGGCGCTCATATTTGTTGGAACGTCTGAGTAATTGGGAGTTCAAACAGGCCCAATATTGGGCAATTAGCTGTCACAACTCTTTATACAAGGGTCGTAGGAAATGAAGAATCATGGCTGAATACTTGGCATGAAAAAGGGGGGATAGTCAACCAGCACATGCCATCAAGTCTGCAATATAATTGTTGTCCTTGCTAGCCACTTATCCACCTGCAAGTTGCGTGATACATTTGGCAAAGGTTTGGGTAACTATTAGAGGTAATTTGGCTGCTATGATAAAGCTTGGCTTAGGCATGTGAGGGAGAATATTGAGTGCACCTAGTCGTGGACTCAAATTAGCAGGAAAAGAATATCACTGAAGGCAATCAAGACTAGCATGATTGTGCAATAGTTAGGCGTGGGAGTTTAGATGTGATCAGTAGCTTTTAGAAGCCTTAGCTTAAGAGTTTAGTCACCAATCTCCAAGTTTGAACCTTGGTTGGGTGTTGATGGTTGTTGGACAGTTAATTACGTAAATTTATTGCTTTTATTTCTTCAAAAAGGGTGGTACTACTAGAAAGAGGCTAAGGTTGTCATTAATCAAATTTTGTGCTTATTGCTATAACAGCCATTTGTTGTTAGAGGCTAGAGCTATATTGTAATCTGAATATTATAAGTGGAATCCTTAATGAATTTAGTTTTCAGTTGAATGAAGTTTCTGTGTATGCATCTCCATTGTGAATGAAACTATTATCAAATCTAAAATACATCAACCTGCAAACAAACCTATTATGTATGCCAGCCATTTGACAAACATATTAGCACAAATTTGGTGAAAATTGAGAAGGGCTACTACAATGGTATCAGAACTAAAATCCTGCCTGCCTGGAGGGTTATGTACACTAGTGATATGGACAAATGATATGCAGAAAGAGAACAAAGGAGAAAACAATTTCAGTTAGCTCATCCATATCCAGAAGAGTATACATTTTCAGCAGCAAGGCAGTTGAAGAAGAAGTTGAATCAATGGAATTTGGTGGTGGTTCAAGAAATGAGAGTCCTCCAAATAGGACCGATAGGAAATATGATGCTACAAGTGTGAAAAATATACTGAATGACCTTGCTCGTGGACAACAACAAATGATGCAACAGTTTATGCAATCACAACAGAAGTTGATTACAGCCATTGGGCAAATGTCACAAAATCTAGATGCCTTCAAGGTGAATCAGAATACTACAAGTGATGGCAGCAATGCAGGAAATCACATTCCGGGGGGACCTAGTATAGGTGGTTTGGATAGCCCTTTACAACCTACATTCACACTAAGCGAAGAGGAGTTAGAGCCTCAACCCAAGGAGGAGCAGCCATTGGTTGATGAGGTACCAGAAGTACATGATGAGTACCTTACACTACCTCAAGAAATTAGAAATTAGATATCATTGAACAAGTGAAAGGATTAAAAATGACAAAACACAAACAAAAAGCACAGAGCCAACATAAGGAGTATAAACATGCCTTTAGTAAGCTAACTCTTCATAATTTTGATGGTAGTGGGAAAAGCAATGCATATGCTTGGGTACACAAATTGGATACATATTTGACACTCAAACCCATACATTTTTGACACTAAAACCCATGCCCGACGAAGAGGTAATTACATTTGTGACATTGCATTTGGAGGGAGCAGCATATGATAGGTGGCATCACAGTTTGGTGACACAAACCATGCTTTAATTCAGTCCTATGATGAGTTCAGCCACAAATTTATTGCTAAATTTGATCGGAAGGGTGTAAAGATGTATTTCCATAAATCGACATTGATTAGACAAAGTGATGTTGATAGCTACATCAGTAAGCTTCAAAATTTTGTTGTTATGGTTCCTAGTATGTCAAAAAAGAGAGTTGTAATGCTATTTGAAGAAGGTTTGAATGCAAATTTGTGTGGTTTGGTGAGGGCTTTCAAGCCTAGTATGCTACAGGATGCTATCCAAGTGGCACTTGATCTTGAGACTACACCTCCCACACATCAGTCCCAAAAAGAAAAGTTTCAAGAATAATAATCCCAAAAACAAACCAAATGGGGGAACTTTCAATCGGCCTAAGCATACGCCACCTAGAATAGACTTCGACTCAAGGAATGAGTTGTACAAAAACAATTTATGTTTTCCTTGCAAAGAACCATGGGAACCTGGTCACAGGTGCCTTGGAAAAGGCAAAGCACACTACATGGTGGCAACTTCCAATATTGATGAGGAGATGGTAGACACTAGTTCGGAAAGTGAACATGAGGAGGGACCATTAGAGCATGATGATACTACTACAGGAGGCTTGGCTCATGGTACTATTGCTTTATTATCAAGAGTTCCTAAGTATCACCCTTTTAGAGTGAGAGGAGTCCTAAATGGACAGCAGGTTACATGTTTATTTGACAGAGGGGCGGCTCATAATTTCATTAATGAGGGTCCAATGGTGACGAAACGATTGGAGGTTAAGGATTTTCTAGGGTTCAGCGCCATGATGGCTAATGAATTCAAAATGAGTTGCTTCAGTTCGATGACTATTCACTCACTAACGACTTCTATGTTGTTGGGATTGGTGATCTGATGTTGTTTTGGGAGTCCCGTGATTGCAATTACTTGGCAAATACAGTTAGAATTTACAGAAGATGGAATTAGATTTTATGCATGATGGGAAGGAGGTAGTGTTCAGAGTTTTGGCAGATGTTGCGCTGAAGGTAGTGACAGCAAAAAGCTTGAAGGCTTTGTTTAGACATGGTGAGGTTGCAAGGGCCACCCAATGTTTTATGTCTCCCCAATCTCCTTGTGATAACAGGGAATACGATGTGGATGACATTGGTGAAAGTCATTGACCTATTCATATTCCAAATTTTATAGCTAAGTATGAGATAGCGTTGGGGGATTCAAAATACACACGAGGCAAGACATTCCATTATGGTTTTACTATTCCTTGCTTCTCAAGGGCAGCACTAATTATCACATTGGAAGGACTCAAGGTATGTAAAGATTTTGTTATCATGGATTCAGTGAGAATGTTGAGTTTGCATTGGAGACATCTTATTGAAAGGTTCTCAAAAAAGATATTAATGGTTTCCAACCTTGAAATTGTTGTTCTTCATTCATTTTAGCCAAGTTGCCGGTTCGGGTTCAAGGAACCAATCGCCTGTACGACAAAATTTTGAACTAGGATTTGGATTCATTTGGGTTCGTTAGTTCAAAAACATGTAAAAATTATATATATATATATATAGACACACACACACATAGTTGTATGTATAGCCTAGAAGCATGAATTAAGATTAGAATGTCACAGTATCATATAAACAACAAAAAAACCATAAACTTGTAATCATAGCATCATGATCATACCATCATAGCATCATATGCTTCAAGTTCAACATCAAAATATTATAATAATAATGAGTTCAAGTATTATTGTTTCAACTTTCAACAATTGGAACTTTATACTAAGTCTCAATCATCAAATAGATTATCTAAATCTTCTTCTTCATCATCATCAATGGCATTAGTTGATTCACAAACAGTACCAATGCCAATGGGATCAGCTACACCAATAGCGTTCTCGCTTTCCAAGTCCTCAAATGCAACATATACTAAGTTCTCCCTCTTTTTGATTGTAGTCTATTGCACTTTATTGAGCGGATGAAAGAATGTGTGCTCCAATTTCTTTCTAATGTGGATGAATTAGCAACCTATGAGGACAAGACAAAGTAAACAATTAATTTATTAAAGTTGTAAAGTTACTAGCAACCTATAAAGACAAAGTAAATTAAAATTATAAATATAACTTGCTTGTGATAAGATTTTGATTGCAAGGGGATGTAGCAATTGGAAGCATTGGCCATGGAGGTACCACCAACTATGAGAATCCTTCCTAAACCAATGACGAAAAGCATCAACACTTAACTTTTGCATTCACAAAATCTATGAACTCATCTGTAATCAAATCCTGCATGTCATCTTCAAGAAAGAGTCTAAGGATTGTTGCCTTGTACCCATCTTGCATAACATCATTAGGAAAGAGTCTAAGGAATGTTGCCTTGTACCCTTTAGACACTTCTAATCTCTATATGGTGGAAGCCTTCATAGCATATCAAGGAATTGTTTGTTACACTATTTTGGAGTCATTTCATATGCAAGAAGATGTAATAGATTAGTCATCTTGTTCCATCTTTCTACAACAATTGCTTGCAATTGTTCAAAGAAAATCTCCTTAGGGTCTTGCTCTTTCTTATTTACGATTTGCTTCATCTTCTCAAGCATTGATTCAATGTCATCATACACCTCTCCAATGCAAGGCCTATCCATGTTAGTGTAGCGAATCATGCTCATAATGGGCTCGGTGAAACTAATGAGATACTCCACACAACCCCACCATGAGTCATCTAATATCCTTTGCTTAATTTAAGTTACCCTCTCAGTGTTGCTTTGCTTCCATATAGACCCATTTTGGTTGATCAACGTATTACAAAGTGCCACTTTAACTTTCACAAGTTGTCTCAAGACGATTGTGTTAGATGCAAAATGGGTCTCTGCAACCTATTATAGAAATTAAAGCAAAAAAGTATAATTAAATAAAAACAAACTTTAAAAAAGAATACACATTACACAATCAAATTATGTAATTCAGAAAATGTAAAATACTAATTTTAATTTTTTTTATTAAATTACTACGTCAAGTTCACTTCCTTCAAAAGCTCCAAACTTGAAAATAATCTGAAAATTCCTTGAGACGTGTGGTAATTGGTGATGAACATCTGGATGTCCTCAGCCTTTGCATACACCCCTTTGATCCACCCAATTTTATTCCCAATCTTTTGTAGCATAAGATTGAGTGAGTGGACTGCACAAGGTGTCCAAAAGATATGTTGATATTGTTCTTCAATCAACAAATTAGCAACTCTACAATTCTGTGTTGTCCATTATGACTTGAATAATGTTTCTAGGTCCCACCTTTACTTGCCCATCTTTTACTTGCCCCTCACAATCCACAACTTTCAAAAACATTGCCCCTTTAGGGGACACCTCTATGACATTGATCAAGGGACGATTGCTTGAATCTTTCCACCCATCTAACACAATGGATCCGGCTGTCTCAATCCATGAATCCCTCATGGGCTTCAATGCATCTTCAACCCCCTTGACCTCTCTTTCCAACAAGGTGTTATGTATCTTCTCATAACCTAGGCCCTTGCACCCTCTTGGAGCTTCATTGACACTTTTCAAGATCTTATTCCAATATGGAGAGTGAACAACATTGAAAGACAACCTATTTGAATATATTCATCTTGCTATATCTTGGTCGGCAATGTCTACACTCTCATTTTGAAATGAAGTTTCCAAAGGTCCCTTTTCTTTTGCATGCAATGGGTGCTTCACTTTCAGACTCAGCTATGGTAGTAAAAATTGGGTGCTCTTCACAATATTCGAAGATGGGGGCTGCCTTCCCTTTTGAATTTTTTTTAATGGGCAAATTTTGTCTACATGCTTCTCTCTTCTGCTTCTTCACACTCCATAATATATTTTAACATTGTCTCATTTGGTATAGGATCGTCCTTTTTTCCAAGGTATTTTTTTGACTCCTTTTCCTTGGAATCCACACAACTGGCCTACTGCCCGACAATATGAACTATCATGTTCTACATCACATCCTTCTGACATTTCCAATGGAATTCCCCACCTCCTAGATGCAGTTTTATAATATCAACATATTTCTATAGAGAATCAAAATTTGGATTTTTTTTACGTTGTTCATTTGTGCCTATGGGGGAAGAGGTAGATGTCATTCTAGTTCCTATGGCAAGAAATTTTATACACATTCAAAACAAAAACAAGAGAATGGAAAAAAAAATAGGTAGGTTCAATCAACAAGTTTAAGATCAAACAAAAACAAAATAAAATGAAAAAAAACTTACCTCATTCAACCAATGGAAGCTTGCAAAGGAGTAGGAATGAAATTGAAACACTTGATCAAGCTTCAAATATCGATCTTCCAACTCCCTCTTGCTCAACCAAATTTTTGCTCCACCTCAAGAGAAAACAAGTTGTTTGCAGTTCGCACAACAAATGAACCAAAAAAAACTGACTTCAGTCTTTAGAATGACTTTTTAGGGTTGTGGACTTCAAAAACAATTAAATTTTCAAAAACAAATGTCATTTCGATGCCTTTTGTGTTGGGTTCGTTGTTGGTCTACTCAAGTTCGACTCTGGCTCATCCCGGATGAACTGGCCCACCTAGGAACGGACCCTAGCCAAACCCACAAATAGATCGGACCAGGACCGGTACTCAGAGTGAACCGAATTGGGACTAGAGAACCGAATTGGAACTGGCAAACCTGGTAACATAGATTTTTAGCCAATGATAAAGCATTTCATATCCTAAGATTGCTAAGATGGCCAGATTTTAATAGCTAGCAGAATGTTGTGGGGAAATTTTCAGATTTGGATCAACAGTTTTCAGCTTGCAAATGGATATTTAGTGGCTTTTCTATAATCCAAAGCATAAAACGTTTAGAGCTTGCATTGATGTTTGCAGTTGTTTTCCTGGGTTTTTGTGCAAGAGATTGTCACTTCAGCATTTGGAGTTTGATCGATGGTGAGGTACTATTAGAATATGATAGAAAAAGCATCCCTGAGGTAGTTATAAAATTAAATCAAATTTTCAGGCCTAACCCCATTGACATATTTTGTACCAGCAGCTTTGAGCATGTTGTGTGATCATTGTTGGTGAATTGACGAGATATTTTTATGCTTTCACCTTGAAGATAAGTGATGATGATGATTCTAAGGCTTGGGATCCAAGAATATGCATGATTGTTCATAGGGTAATGAAGGGAGATATACTTGTTGATTTCAGTTGTATCAAAGAGGAGCAACAAATTCATGGTGGATCATTCATAAGATTAATATGTGATCTTGGTAGTCGGCCTTGGTATATAGGTACAAATTGCTTGAGGTAAAGTAATCTTCGAGAAGGGAGTGTAAGAAGTTTTGCAATAAAACAAATTCCTACACTACTCTTGAGAGGAGGGTAATACAAAAACTTTTACGAATCTTTACAATAGTTACAAAAACTTAACAGAAATAAAAATAACATGAATATCACACCACAATAATTTACGTGGGAAAAACCCTTTCGGGAGAAAAAACCCCACCCCAGAAGCCGCCCAATATATTATTCTGAAATCAACAACAGATTACAATATACTTGCAGAGCAAACTTCTTACAGGAGTATCACCAACCGAGATCTAAAGCCAACTCAACAACTATCAGACTTTGATAACACATCACACTACATAGTTGTAATAAAATCCTCTCTTAAAATAGAGTTGCTTTCTAGGGCAAACAAAGTGCACAAAATATCCATCGTTAGATCTATGACCCAATGATAAACGGTCAAAATTTACAATGATAAATTATAAGTGAAATTTTGTTTCGGGTGTGCTGCCCCCGAAAACCCCCACCAGAGCAAGCTGCCCCCTAGACCCCAGCAAGTCACAGGACTGGAGTTGGCAATGGGGGAACCCCTTGCAGCCCCCAAGTCAAGGGTGACACCCTCGAACCCTTGTCGCTCACATATCAACAATAACCTTTTTATTATTGCAAGGTTGAGACACCATTTTCCTAACAAGGACTCTAATGTTCCCTTTTTCCGAGTAATCATCCAATAGTGTTATCGAGCCTACTTTTATTCCCATAGGCTATGATGAGAAATTATAAGGGAATAAAAGTAAATTAATTATTTATAAAGTTGTCCCACTAAAATAAGCCTAAGGATAACTTTAATATTAATTAATTTAATTAAAGAGACTCAAATAATATAATATTATTATGTCAATAAAATGTTCTTCTAGAAGCTTTAAGGAGGTTAAAATTAGATTCTTCTAGAAGATGCAGTCGGGCCTTTAAAAGTAGACATTGGCAAGTCATTTGGCATCAATTCTTGATTTATTATTTCATTGAAGGTGTATTTGTGAGCTTGTGTTTACAGGTTCAGTGTGCCCTAGGATGAAAACCTTTGGGTTCATTGGTGGATTGGAGGAAAATCCAATTCCATTTGTTCGTGGTTTTACTTCAGGATTCACAATTAAGCTTCGTTGATGGTAATTTGTTAAGCCTTCTATGAAGAAAAAATTCAGAGTTGTCTGCAAATTTGAGGACTATTATTTAACCATGGGCATTACAGTGCATTTAATTAATCAAGGATAATATTACTGGAAGGGAAAAGAGTCTATTGGCATGAGTATTCGGGAGTGGGATGCCATAAAAAGATTCATTGGTATTTTCTGGGGAGGATTAAAGTTCATTGCTTGGCTGGGCAACGTAATTCTGCCAACTTGGTTGAGTTGGCATTAAAATTTCTAGGTGACAAATATTTATTGCTGCGAGGATTTAAGGAGACGTGAAGAGAAGATATTTAGTTGAGCGCCAAACATCAACAGTGACTGAGGCGATAGAAAATATCATTCTCAGGCATGAACTTTTGTCCCTACTAGCCACTCATATCTGCTAGAACATCTGAGTGATTGGGAGTTCAAACAGGCACAATATTGGGCATTTAGCTGTCACAAGTCTCTATGCAAGGATCGTGGGAAATGAGAAGTCATGGCTGAAGACTTGGCATGGAAAAACAAGGGGGATAGTCAGCTAACACAGGCCATCAAGTCTGCAATATGTTGTCCTTGCCAGCCACCTATCCACCTGCAAGTCGGGCAATATAATTGGCGATGGTTGGGGCAGCTACTGGAGGTAATCTGGCCTCTATGATAAATAAGCTTGGCTTTGGCGTGTGAGGGAGAATATTGGGCACACCTGGTCATGTAGTGTAGTTCAGTGGTTTTCACACCTGAGTAAAGCATCTGTTCAGTGCAAATGCAACCAATTTTAGATTTGTAGCTTACATTGGTATATTTTAATTTCTGTGAAAATTTATGTTAATTTAAAATTGCAGATCATTGGCATATTGCCTATTTAAAAATTTCCAATTACTGTAATTTGTATGATGGAACTTCGGAGTCAATAGAATTTTTATGTTCCAATGTGTAAGTTCAGTCTCCTACATCTAGAAGTCCCTCCACGTTTTCGCTTTCTATATATAGATTCAGGTCATGTTTTTTCTACTCATTTTTTGTTAATGCTCTGATAATTTAAATGAGTAAACATGCTAACAATGTTCGTACTGAAAGTTGTTTGTTAGTAGAGTATTAATTTTAAGTGAGTCTTCTGTATAAAATTGCAAAGACTTAAGTTCCAATACTTTCGAGTCTCACTACTAGACCCCTCATCAGGGTAATGCTTAAAAGCAATGCTGATAATGGTATGACAACAAAAGAAACATACCTCACTACGACTCCATAAAACTTTAAGGGAGACTAAATGAGCAATCTCTCTAAGTCTAGGAATGTATTGAGTTTGAACAAAGATTCCTCCACCAAGTAGTGCTAGTTGAGGCACCTCCAGCTTTCCTTGTTCCATACTGTCCCTGGCAAGACAAATTAAATATGGCATTAAATCAAGCAGATAGTAGAAAAGCAAATAGGCACACCAAATAGGTTGATAATAGAATTATTGGTGTTAAACTTGGAAGAACTGATATAAAATAAAGCCTCACTTTGCATTAATGTAATTATATCAATAATTTTAAGGAAGTTCAAGGTAGAAGGAGCAAAAGGTCCTATTTTTATTATGACTCGTGATACTCTAATGAATCGTACAAGAAAATACTGACTAGGCAAAGAGTTTGCCAGACTCAACTTCTCCCGATGAGAACCTACTTAATTAAGTTACCAAATGAACATATGATCTTGTAGATACTAAAAACTATGCCCTTATTCCAAGTAAGAAATAGATTAAAACAATTTAAGACTAAGTTATATTGTATCTTATATAACAATATCATCACTCTCCAACAGTATCATATATAGCAATGACTTCTGAGGAGTGAATTTTGTGCAAACATACAGAGAAAATGGGCACAAACCCTTGAAATTGTCATGTCTAAGATGAATAAAAAAAGCTATTATAAATGGATGCCTACGTGAATGTGCACATTGATGAGCACACACACATATACAAGCCAACAAGTATATCTTATAATATTTTGTTTGTTCAATTGGTACTTCATGTAGAAAACAATAATGCTAAAGGATCAAACATGGAATCTGCTCTCATTGCTGCCATCACTCAAAACTCATAAAGACCATAGTCAAGATGTAGATTAGTACATATCATGCACATGTTATAATATAAAGTTAAACTATAAAACTTATCAGGAACAAAATGAGTAAAATAAAGATGATGAAACAATGAAAGTAGAAGTTAAAAACTTGCAAGCAAAGACATACAAAGCATGCGAAGATATTGTTATTTGGTCATCTGCCACTAAAGTAATCAGGTGAACAAGAACTCTAGAGCTCTAAGAATGTATCAAAAAGGGGAACAAAAGTATTGATAGATATAGCTAGCATTGGTATCTTTATAATCAACATTGCAAGCGTATACATTAACTTTCCTAATGTTCCTAATGACCAGATGCAAAAGTTTGGGCTGAAGATAGTATTATAAAGGTGTGACAAGGCCTTCCGAATCTACCCTTCAACCCAGACTTTGAGGGTTAAGGTTTGAAGAAAGGAGGGTACACTGTTGGAAATATTGTCATTGATGTTAACGGCACTCAGTTGTGTTTTTTAGATTTGGTCAGCGATGTCGAAGGAGTGAAGACAAGGTTTTCATTGATGTTGAAAGAAGGTATTCATTATTGTGATGAAAAGGTGAAATGATTCTTATTGATGTCCATGTGGCAATATCAATGTATGGAAGGTGAAAATATTGTTATCGTCATTCAGTGGAATGTCCAAGGCAAAATGCATCAATTGTTCGCAAAGGTTGATACAGAAGATAATGTTTAAATTAAAGATTTAAACATTGGTTAGACACAGCAGACTAAAAGACAATAAGACTAAGGCAGGGGTCTCATGAGGGGGGCTTAAGCTCTATTTTTAAGGAAGAGGGTGGTCCCATGAAAAAAAATTTGTTTTGCTATGGGATTATTTGTAATCTTCTCCAAAATAGGAGCTCCTACTTTTTAGCGTTGCATATTTAAGCGGGTAAAAAAGGGGTGGGGCTAGAAATTGCCCCACCAACTTAGGAATGTTTTTTGCCACTTGTCAAACATTTTAATTTCAGATTTTTCTTAAAGAATAGTTTTGGAGGGAAATTGATTTTTTACTTATTTTTTTATGCACAAAAGATAGAAGACAAAGTTATTGTTTTCATGAGACCACCAGCTTCCTTAAATTTAGGAGCTTCAATTTTTAAGCTGAACTAGACTACAAAATTCATGGGACCACTAGCTTTAAAATATTCCTAAAAAATAGCAAGCGGATCCAGCTCTATTTTTTAGGAAGCCCCCTTCCATGGGACCCCAGCCTAAGTCTTACTCAAAAAAGATGTTGAGTGATTAAATATAAACATATATCAAAAGGCTCAATGGTTATGATCATCATAAAAAGTTTATTACATTTGTTTTATGGAAAGATTCTTCAAACGTCCAAGGTTTGGCAAAAACATTACTATGACAAACTGTTCAAAGAATAAAGTATCGCTGATGGTCAAAATACAAGAAGGGAAAGATGTACAACCTGCACATATATTTCCTAAATCATTGATTTTGGTTGGATATGTTCGAGATACCAGTACTTTCCTAAGTCATTGATTTTGGTTGGATACGTTTGAAATACCAGTACGTTGCTGTAATAAATGTGAAGGTTTTAATTACTATTGAAGTATCAAGGAAATGTTATTGCCTGCAGCTAGCGATTCTATTCATAGGATCTTTAGCCCAAATGGAAACATTGACAGAAATGGATGGCATGACAGTGAAGAAAATAGTTTGCATAAATCCACGGTGAAGTTGAAAGAAAAGTTTTTTTCCTTATATTGGGATTCCGGATTGCTAAGGAATGAAGCCAATTAAGGTTAAGAAAAACTACTATTAAACAAAAATAAGATTAAAATAAGCTTTTTTAAGAGATCGACTATGACTATGAAATTGCCCAAGTTACTTTAAGAAATTAAAAACAGCGATAATTGGAGAGCAACGATTATCTATTTAACAAAGCAGAAAATAATTTGTGAAGGCAACAATTATTAAATTAAAGGCTATGTTAATGGCAATGATCAACAATTAATATCAAAGAGGCTGTTTAAAGGTAGCGATGAAGTAGTGATTATAAGGCAGCATGACATTGACTAAAGGCTTATGAAAAGCAGTGATTATGATTACTATGCAAATTAATATGTTACAGTGACAGTGATCAAGCAAACAGCGGGAATTAAGAAGCTCAATAATAATGAAAGCTGCGACTATGTATCTCATACAGAAGCGATTTGATTATTAGAAGTTTAGAAATGGCAGAAATTAATACAAAGAATGACGACTTCAAAGAAACATGGTAGAAGCAACTCATAAAAGAGAATATGATTAGCAACTCATAAATTAATAAGAAAAAGAAGCTATCAGTCTTTGCTAATCAAAAATACAATTCAAATTAGTTTTACAAAGGATAAGATAATCAGTTTTGAAAAGGTACGATCTGCTAATGAAAGAGGAAAGACTTGTTTAGAGGAGAATTAAATTAGTTCTCAAGGGCAGCGATCTATTTGAGGGGTTGTGGTTACTGGTAAAAGACATCTCTTTTGATCAAGAGATTTATCTTTTGATTGTAACGAGAAGATTTATATTTTGCATTAGTCTTGGGACAAAAAAAATGAGGAGAGAACTGTGAGCATAGTATGTGTTGTGTGTGGAACATTATTGAAGATCTATATTGAAGGAAGGTTCCATATAGTTATGATAAGATTTGAAAAGATATAGAGAAAGAGAGACATGTTGAAGTGTAATTCTGATTTATTCTAGATGAAAGTATGCGTGATGCATGAAAAGGATATGAGCGGATTTGTGAGGAAAAATATTGATATACTTAGTGATAAAATTGAAGCAAGATATTGATTTGGATCAGATTTATGAAAGAGAAGGTGTGCATGATAGTGATCAGAATTGGAAGGAAGATTGATATTTGATTGTGGATCATATTTGTGTTTGGAGCAAAGTTGTGAAAGAAAGTTGTGCTCAGTTTTATGAGAAGTTTATTGTGTGGACTTTGATCAAGGACATTATATGATGTGTGTTGACATTTGAGAAGGAAGAGAAGTTGTAATTGGATCAGATTTGGGTGAAGAAGTAAATCATATCAGTCATTGAAGGATTTGTTTGTTGGTGCCTATCAAATAAGAGATTGGTGTCTCTTGCTAAGTTGGTGCTTAGCTGTGGGAGTTGGTGCTTGCAGTGGGTTGGTGCCTAGAAGTTCAGAAGTGGGAAGAGGTGCTTCTAGTGGGTTGGTGCTCACAAACTAAGTTAGGGGTTGGTGCCTACAAACTTTGTAAAAGAAGAATTATATAAAAGCATTGATTTGTCATAAATTTCTCTCATTAGGGTTTGCACATAAACATTGTGTTATTATGTTCTTATGTGCATGATTGTTGGAATTTAGTAAATAATTATTAATACTATTGTCGTTGATAAAGTTTAAATTGGTAAAAATCGTTGCTATACCGATTCACCCCTCACCCCCCCTCAGTATAACCGTGTGCTCTTCACACAGACTCCAAAGTATACTTGAAACAAAAAGCACAAGTGATTGATGTTTTGATGAGCATGTGTTCTCTTATAAGTGCAATCCTATATACACGAATAAAGGAAGTATGGGGGCCTATGACTTGTATGTCCCTGCACCATCATATATTCTTAAAATGTGAGATAGGGTTTTAAGGAACTATTATTAATGCAGCAAGATGTCTTCAAAAAACCATTCCCATGCCCAAGCTACAAAGCCATGCATGAATAATGCTTCAATTGAAAGCAATTGGTGTTTGATACCCTGACTATGCAACATTTGTAACTCAACATGATCTCATACTTGGAATGTGTTGAGTTTCACTAAACCCATTACAAGTATGATAATGTTCTCTAATACTAATCGGTCATGTTTGGGAAAGATATGTGACAATATTGACAACATGACAGAAAACAAAAGTGGTATACCAGCAGCTAAGGAACTAGACCCCTCTAAAACATTTTTTAAACAAGTTCTAAAATAATATAGTTGAATGATGGAACAAAACGACCGCCTTCTTCTATCTCCTAGGATTTGCTTTAACCCAAAGATATTCTATTTGCCAAAGAAAGTGGCACCATACAAGGATGTTGATGTTAGGGAAGCTTATAAGGTGGCATTCACTAGACTCTTCCCTAGTCCAAACCTAGAGGGCATAGTCACGACTAAATACAAGAATTTTATAGTTTTAATAGCTCACAACCTTCATGTTCTTCACGACAAGTACAATACATATATGGCAGAACCTCCAAGGCCAAGGATCTATTTATTTGCAAGCTCTTGCCATCAGAGTTATATCTATAATAACAGAAATTGAATACCCTACAACTCCTTTTGACATATTTTGCTCTCATTTTAGGTGTTCTCACTTGTATATGTTTTTAGTCCTTGTTTTTAACCTTGTTCACACTTTGTCTAGCCTATCGCATCTTTTGACTAGCCCTTCTTCACACCTTAGTGTTGTTGCTTTTTGGTTATCTCTTTGTACTTATGCCTTCCCCTTTCCATGTGGTTTTGACCTTTATTCATACTTTCCCATGTGATGTTTATGTTAATATTGTAGCCTTTGCGGCTAAGATCAATTGGACATTTGAGATTAATAATAAAATATTATTATTAACACCCTTAAGTTATTTTACTAGTGCGATTTTTATAATAATAAGGATATTATTATAAATGGAAGTAATAATAATATATATATGAATTAACAATTAATTGAGGGCCCAAAGTAGGCCAAGTCGGCACTCTTAGAGGAGGGTGCATAATTG
>MU223172.1:622437-633635 GCA_018584345.1 Thuja plicata | reverse complement strand
TCTTGGTTGGTTAACATCATGGACTTGATGTTACATTGAATATCATGGATTTGATATTTCTGTATATTTGAATTTGGTGACTTGATGTTATCATGAATATCATGGACTTGATATTCTTGTGGACCTGATCAATCCACAAACAGGGAGGATAACATCATGGAACTAAATAATGAGAAACATAGGGACTTATGTTTTCATTTGGTAGATAGGGATCTACCTTCATAGATATGGAATCTATAACATCTCAGGATAAGGTATCCGAGATGGTTATGTTTTTTTTGTTTCCACTATCAAGGATGATAGTTAAGGGTGTGTCCTACTATAGATGGGATCTACAGATTGATCTTACCCTCAAGACTAAGAGGGACTGTTAATATTGTAGCCTTTATGGCTAAGATCAATTGGACATTTGAGATTAATAATAAAATATTATTATTAACACCCTTAAGTTATTTTACTTGTGCGATTTTTATAATAATAAGGATATTATTATAAATGGAAGTAATAATAATATATATATGAATTAACAATTAATTGAGGGCCCAAAGTAGGCCAAGTCGGCACTCTTAGAGGAGGGTGCATAATTGTTATAACCCCATATATATATTGGTGCAATTCTAGGGAAAAAGGCATCAAAAACATAACATGCTCCCTCAAGAATAAATTAGCAGCGATTTGTTCTTCCATTATATGGTGCGAATTTAGCCTTGGAATGCAAGATATTTTCACAACGATCTACATGCGAATTGGAACAGCAAGTAGGGCAATCTTTGATACGATTTGGAGCAGCAATATAATACTTGTCATAAATTGCTATTACTTGCCAAGGATCGATATTTACCCTACCTAAGGTTTGATCACCATTCAACATAATTTGAAGGGCAGAATTTGCATAATTTGGAGCTCGGATTCAACCACATAAAGGGCTGTGATTTTGGACCTGTGTAGATGCAATTACATATCACATCAACATTGGAGTTGCAGATCTAAAACAAGGGCAGACTTGTCAAGGAAAATTGGTGTACAAAACTGGTACTATCCTTCCATCTTTCTTTGTCAATTTTATCCATATATTGTTTCAGTTTTAAAAGCCATCTATAGATTGTATTTTCCTTGCATAGATCTGAAAATATCAACAGTTTATCCCATTGGCGTAACATATAATTTGTGTTTTACCCAATGTGTACTTAACCTACCCTTTTGTCCTCTTTCCTTATTTGAATTTTTCTTGTTTCAAAGATCTAATTGTCAGACCACTCCAATAGCCTTAAAGATGATCCCATGAATTTGGTGGCCTTAGCATTAAATGCCACCCATACCCCCATTAAGACACCTACCCCTACGAAGTTCCTTAGGGAGTTCTTTCGATTTTGATAAGTTTGATCAACAAACTTCATACAATGCTCATTACTTCCTACATTTTTCATGCTCACTTGCCTTGAATATGAGCCTCATTACTAAAAATTTTCATACTCACTTGCCATAAACCTATAAATAAATCCTCTTTCCCCTCATTTTGACTTTCCCCTCATTTTGACATCCACATGAGTGCAATCTTATGTTCTTGAGGAGCTCTTAGAGGCTTGGAGAATCAATTTGGTGCTTGAAGTCTTCAGAATTTTCTCTCGTATGCTTCATGGTTCCCTATTTCTTCTCATAGGTGTGTTCTTTATCTTTTCCTCTTGTTAAATAGATTTTTTATACTATTTCCTTCCATACATTCTTCGAGTTGTTTTTACCTTTTTCAGTCTAAATAAATCCTTCCAAATCAGTTTGAAGCCTTTCCCTTTTGATTGATAGGAAAATCCATCTCCCTCTAGCACTTTTCAATTTGTTTGCCACGCACCACTAATAGGTTTTTGATACTTAGGAGTTCTGGTTGCCTCATAATTTATGCCCTAGAGTGTTGTTATGAATGTATAGGTTTGCATACATTTGATTTCAAATTTACAATGCAGTATTGTTGGAAAATTGAGGCGAGCTCCCCTTCAACACTCCATTTTAGAGGTTTACTCTATTTTGCATATATTAGAGATTAGATACGTTCTAAGAGCATATAATCAAAAATTGCGTGCAGACTATCATAGAGCTTTCCTTGAAATTTCAAAGTTGTTAGATAATGTTACCACGCCCACACCCATTAGGGCATACCTCCTCTTGGGCACCCCTTTGTTGGAAGATTTCTCCTAGAACCTCCAAACTTCTCTAGAAACTGCTCCTTGCCATTCTAAGCATTCTAATTTTTTACAATTCCAATGTTTATCAAGTGAGTGAGCTAAAAAAAAATTGTTCAAGGATTACCTTTCTAGTGTATTTTGTGTACTTTGTTGATTTTGCTTATGTTGTATCCTTCTCTTTGTACAAGTTCAAGAAAATACAAATGATTGGCATTTCTAGAACCTATGGAGCATCAAAATACTTCAATTTCAAGCTGAATGCATTCCAAGACAAAACCACTAACATCCTCATTAGGACACCCTCACCCCTATGTCAAAAGGACATCTCTTGGAGCAACCAACTTTCCGGAAAACTTTTTGTATCATCCTAAGCAATCTAGTTTCACATACTTTTTGTCTATCAAGTGCACATTTTCACGTTTTTAAGCTTGCAAGTTCAATATCATAGCATAGTATCACATTTATGTTTCCAATTTGTTTTGTCAATTTCAACTCTTGTATATTTTGATCAGTTCATATCATAGTTCCATGACTCGGCGAGTCCCGAGTCAAGTGACCCTCTACGAGTCTAGAGAACCTGGACTAAAACTCAACCAAGACTAGGTGAGACTCGCCAAACTCTCCAAGTCCAAGCGAGTCCCAATACTAAGACTCAGCCAGATTCAATTATGTTTTTTCAAGTCTCGAAATCTTAATGCTTTTTTGGTTTAAGACCCAAAATATACGTGAAATATAACATTTAATTCCCTATCTTTGTCTTCAAGTCAATCTCATTCTCTTCAGTGGAATATATACATGAAATATAACATTTAAGTATAAGAAAGGAAAAATACTTTAAGTTATATTTCATGTATATATTGGCAAGATGTTTGAGAGTGGTTTTGGATCTCTAGCAGTTACAATGCGAATTCTAGGTCTTAGATCTTATAAATTTTCAGACTTAGTAAAATTTCAGTAATCAACAGGCTCCTATCAGCATTCTCTCACTCTCTCTATCACTCACTTTATCTGCCTTGAACTCTAGATCTATCTCTCTCCCTATCACTCTTCCTCTATCCCCTCTCTATATCTCACTCTCTCCTCTCTCTCACAAGATTTAGAACTATTTGTCTACCTCTCTCTCTCATCTTCAAACCCCTGCAAGGGGTGATACCCCAAACTCCCATCAAACCATAAGTCTAAGCAAGTAATAAGCCAATGATGAATCATGATCATAAAAATCTACAATGTACATAACACATCCCTCGATGCAAATATTTGTATATTCATAGTTAAAAAAATATTATGGCTGCTATATCATCCAGGGCCTATCTTAGACGCCTTCGTAGAAAGAATGTAGGCCCCTCTGAGCGGCTGAAGCATAGACTCGTAGTTTTTGTTTTGGTATTTGTTTGGAACATTTGATCTCATAGATTTCATATCCCATGAGTTTTGTATATGTGATGTCACATTTTAGCACGTGTCTAGGGACATGCTTATTAGCCCATCATTGCGACCCTCGTGGGCTAATGACTTGTTTTGGGGGTCTCTGGTTGAGGACTTACTATTTTTATTAAGTCTATTTCTGTCAGTTTCCTTTTCTGGCAGAGTGTCTGAGCAGATGGTTTGACAGTGCAGTGATCAAAGTTGGCTTGGATTGGATAGAATTGATTAATTAAGTCTATCTTAATTAATTACCTTGTTGAGCTTATTATAAGTCAAATCATTAAAATATTAAAGATATCTTAATTGACTTATGTTGGGCATTTCAATAAAAGTTTATTGAGAATGATATCTTTATTATATGAGAATGTCCAAAGTTTGAAGGAAGTGACCTTTTAAGTTATGAATTGAGTATTGAAGAAGATACAAGTTTTCGAGCCTTCTTCTTGAAGCTAGAAGAATTTACTTAAGACTTTTGAAACTTCTCATGAGACCACCTATGATCATTTTATTAAAAACTTGGAAGTTGTGAATTGCTTCAGCAAGGAAACTGGGGGTTTGGAGTTGCAGGAGAAATGTTAATTCTTCTTGGCATTTGCACTTAGAGTTGGAGAATACGTACCAGTGATTTGTGTTTGAATTGTGGATCGACCTGCATTGGAAGCGATTGAAATTGCAGCCCATAGACGTTGCAATGTTCTAGAGACAAGCTGTGGCTATGGATTGAATGTTGGTTATCATATGTACCCAGCGTGAGAGTCATTCAAGCAGTCGTGAGTTCTCATCCAGCCGCAGCTAGTATTCATGCGCGTGGGAAAGAAGAGAAGTCGTAGCTAGGAAAGAATACTACTGCGACAATCAGACATATACATGTTCCTTATTTGTTTTAATAAGTGTAAGATCTTTGAGATCATTGCTAAATTTAAAAGTTTCGAATGGTGACGGAACAAGAATAATGAATTTCAATTACAGATAATTATATTGCATTTGCTATTTGATTGTTGTATGGTTTCATTCCTTTATATTTGCAAAACTACAAAAAAATATATATACACAAAATACAAAAAAACTACATTTCCAGAGACAAGAAAGGTTAAATTGCAGTTGAATTTTAGAGTTAGAGCCAGGAAGGCTCTTCACAGTGGTATCAGAGCAGTTTTCTTGCCAGCCTGCAAGGAATTGGGCTTAATTAATGGAAGGTGACAGATACATTCCAGGCTATCATTACACTCGCAGAGGTAGAAATTCTCCACCACCTGATGATCAGGAACAAGGAAATATGGGAGATAGAATTCCAGACACTGCAGGTAATGATGAGGAGAGAGAAGCTAGGACAGTGTTCAAGAATATTGCACATAGTCAGCAGGAGTTGGCGGCTGGCCAGCAGCAGATGGCAACTGTCTTACAAAATTTATCTAATACTCTTCAACACATTTCATTGCCTAGAGATCAGGGCAGGGATAGAGATACTAGGAGTATATCAACTAGTTCTCACAGGTCTAGAGTTGATTTGACAGGTACACAGGACAGGACTCTGCGTCCTACTTTCCTGAGACCTAAGATTGATGTTGTTAGTATTGAGGAGGAGGTATCATTTGCTGATGACATGTTAGCTTTACATACCGAGTGGGATGCTTTGCCTCATGAAGTAAAGCAACATTTAAATTTTGACAGGTTCATGACTCAGAAAAGGGAACGTTCTAAGGGTAGAACAGATGGGAGACAAAGACATGTGAGCCATGAATTGAAACAAGCAACCAACAAGCTGACTTTGACACATTTTGATGGGAGCGGGAAGATGACAGCTAGAGCTTGGATTCACAAGCTTGACACTTATTTGACTTTACGCCCTATGTCTGAAGAGGACGCCATCAGGTTTGTTGTTCTGCATTTAGATGGTATAGCCCATGACTTGGGGTACCATGGGTTGGTCTCCTTACATCACGATCAGATTGTATCCTACCAAGAGTTTGTAGATCGACTGGTAGAGAGATTTGACAGGAAGGACCCAGAGTCCTATTTCCGGGAGCTGGCACAGCTCAAACAGACAAGTAGTTTGGAGGCTTTTATCAGTGAGTTTCAGAGGGTTTCAGTGATGGTCTATGATATTTCAGAGAGGAGATGTGTTATGTTGTTTGTTGAGGGGTTAGTTGAACCTCTTAGGGGTTGGGTTAAGCCTTTTGACCCTACATCTTTGCAATTGGCTATGCAAAAACCAAGAGACTTGGAGTTTTCAGCTCCGTGTAATAAATTTCCTCCTAAATCATCTAATCCTCCTTATGATAACAAGGCTGCTCCAAAAAGAATTAAAGGATCGGATTTTAAGAAACCTGTGACAGGACCCTTAGATCCAGAAACACTTAGTGATTTGAGGAGAAGGGGATTGTGTTTTTATTGCAAGGGTCCTTATGATGAAAAACATGAATGTCCATTGAAGCCTAAGGGTAGAAATAGGCTTATGGAGTGGTATTATGAGGGTGAGCATAGTTCTGATTTTGAGGGGCAGCAAACTGATCATGAAGAAGAAAGCTATGAAGAAGCAGTTGACAGTGAGAAGGTGGATGAGGATTCCCACCTCAAGGTTGTATACCTCTCTAGCATGAAGAAAGAAGGTTCTTTCAGGATGCGGTGTCTTTTAGCAGGGCAACCTATCATTGCCTTGTTGGATACAGGTGCCACCCATAATTTTATAGATTCTCAGTTGGTTTCTAGGAGAGGCATACAGACTGAAGAATTTGAAGGCATTCGTGTTAAGGTGGTTGATGGTTACACACTTAAGTGTGACAAGATGATTCCGGATCTTCCCATGAAGTTAAACAATTATGAATTTAAAACTGATTTTTATGTGGTTGACATGGGAGGTACTGATGTGGTTTTGGGCATGAGTCGGTTGCATTCCATAGAGGCTTTTTATCTCAACCTTAAGGATATGGAGATTAAGTTTGAAATAAATGGTAAAACACATATACTTAAGGCAATCAGGGAGGAAAATCTGAGGACTATTTCACTTAGACGTATGTAGCGTCTCATTAGCCATAATGCAGTTGAGTCTTGAAATTGAAGATGTTGCTCACTGAAGCTAAGACCAGTTACCCAAAATAGCATTTACTATGAACAGCAATATGCTAAAATAGAAATGTTCCCCAAAAGTCTTGAACTTGAAGATGTTGCTCACTGAAGCTGAGGCGGCCAAAGCTATGACCAGTTGCCAAAAATAGAGGTTACAATAAATAGTAACTGCTAAAAATAGCAACTACTAAAAATAGTAAGTCAATCAAAAATCCCAACTAACTAATCAGTGTCCAAACTTACACTTACTAAAAATAGTAAGTTTGAGACAAGTCCAAAATCATTCCAGAAAGTGTCGTTAATCTCCATTGATCTATCTAAAACCACTGGTGACATCGAAATACCCCTTGGTGTTGGAAATATATGTTTGGTTGTCTGTTGTCAATAATGTCAAACATTGTGTTCCAGAGGTGTTTGTGGTTGCTTAGACACTTTGGTCCGGAGGACTACTATTCTTCTATTCTTGGAGGAGTAAGTTTGTGTACTAAACCTTTACAATAGTGGAAGACAAGTATGTATTTAGTGCTACAATACAGTACATATTCATAACAGTGCAATGGAAGACAATCAGAACAGTGGAAGTATTATGTGATCTTGTGAAGTTAATGTTTTACAATGCTTTGGTGTTTTTCTCTCATATCCAAAAGCCTGTGTGGTCCAGATATCTGTGGTTTAGAAACCAGTGAAAATACAATTTCAATTGACAGAGAAAATACAATTTCAGTTACAGTGCTTCATTTTGTGCTTTCCAGAAGGTTTCTGCTCCGGAGTTCAAGTTTGAAGGTGTGTTGAAACTCATGCAGATGGATTCAGTTTTTGGTCTTGGTTGTGGCGTTCTCTAGTGTTCTGGAAGTTGTTCATAGTGTTCCAGAAACTGAATTATCCAATGTTGCAATTTTGTTTAGTTGTTGGTTCTAGTCTAGGGATATGTTGTGATGACTTCTACATGGACTGTTGGCATGTCTCTGACGTGGCATGTGGATCTCATCGTAGCGTGTGGAGGTTCGAATCCAATTGGCATGACAAGTGCTTCTTTGGCCAACGTGTTTCTACACATTTGAGATGACTTTCTTTACTCCGGTGATTGCGGATCTGACATTGGGCTGTGTAGCGTGCTCATGGTCCCTCTCTCTCCAAGGAAGGATCATACTTCTTGATTTAGGTCCGGAGTATTGCATTTAATGATTATTCTTATCCAGATGGGTCCGTGCTATGTGTGACCTTTGTATTTAATATTTATCTCTTATTCGGTTGGGTCCACTCTATGCTTTGGTCAGGATGCTTTTGGGGATAGGACATTATTGCATTTTTCTATTGTCTTGGCCGACTCGTAATTTAAATTGTAATATCCTTTGGCATGGCCGACTTTGTTGTAATCTCCAATGAACTATGTTGTAAATAAGTATTGTTTATGCTTTGGCAAAATGTAAGGTGTGGAGCAAGTGAATTGAATGCGAACTAGTGAAGATCTACAGTTAGCAGAGAAGAGTATAGTGGCAATTGCAGAGAAGAAAAGGCAATGGCAATGTGCTGCTAAAGTTGATAGTGTTGCGCAGATCAGCTGCAGTATTAGGAGAATCTTTCTTTATTACTGTAAGGAATTGTATGTTCCCGAGACAGTGAGTCTTGGGTACACAAGTTATTGTTGTATCTTGCTACTTAGGCAGTGAGCCTCTATTTGCAAGTCCGGAGCAGTGAGCTCCTATTTGTATTCATTGTTGTATTGGCAGTGAGCCTCTGGTTGCAAGCACGGAGCAGTGAGCGCCTTCCATATTTTGTAGTCAGATCTATACATCAATGAATTATTCTTTGTGAGCAAGTGCTCACTGTGGCATTTACCAATTTGGGTTTTCCACGTATAAAATCTGGGTGTTCATGTGTTGTTGGTTCTGTTCATTACTTGCTTATTGTTTCTTGAAGTTAGTTAGTGAGTTTCTTGGTTTTTACTGATTCACCCCCCCTATTCATTACTTGCTTATTGTTTCTTGAAGTTAGTTAGTGAGTTTCTTGGTTTATTGTTCAACACTTTGATCCTGCTAACACCAACCAGCAGACCAACACTAACTGCACTACAAGAGAACCAAAAAGTGGGGACATTACATCACATTAGCCTGTTCTTGACCCTAGCCCTTACGTAGAGCTACCATAACTTTCACAATACCCTTGTAACATTTCTCAACACTCTCTTGCTACTTACAACCATCATCTATACCCCTTATACTACATTTTTCTACCTTTCAATTCTCTACGGCATCTCATTACTTCATCCCAACACAATTGTCTATCTTCTAATGAATCTAATCAGATAATTTTCATACTTTATACAATCCTTTCACACCTTATCTCTATATCACTTTCCCAAAATTATCACAACATTTATTTTCTTATCTTACCCTCTTTCCTAAGCTATTAAGCTCTTCACAACACACTTTTAACTAGTTGCAACAACCCCTTTCCTTTGTCCTAAGCCCTTGATTCAATCTTCCCTACACCATATTTTCTACCACCAATCACTTTCCTTGATGTATATCATGACCTCTACCTCACCTTCCCTCTCCATTCATGTTAACCTCCTTGGAAAAAAAATTATCATAAATTTTCCTAATCATCCTTTTATGATTACCCATCTCTTTGTTTTCTTCAATCATACATTATCTCATAGCCATATATCACCCTCCCATACCCAATACCATTCCCTCCCTAGTTTACTCAACAAGTTCCTAAGTAATTGCATGGCCCATCCATCTCACCTCCTAACAAATGCATGTCCTTGTCTCTAATCCATGATAACAATTCATGTTATCCTCTTCCCCCAAATACATTCCATGCTAATCTGAAATTTGAATAACTCTCTCCCTAGCCTTGCCATTTTCTTACTCACCACCTATGAAGATATCAGACCTAATAACTCTTATACCATTTCCACTAACACTCTTGATGTTGATAAATTTTCCAAAGATGATGATGTCACTACCTCAAATCCTCCTTGCACTACTTATCATGATACCACATCCTTTTTAGAAAGTACAAGAGATGAAGTATATTCTATTATTGACTCTTGTTAGCCGTAGAGTTTACTTTATGCTGTGTAGGTGTTAGTTATATTATGTGTGTTCCGACGGTACTTAGTTACTACCGGACGGCGGTTGGGAATAATTGGTGACGTTTGGTCACACCCCTTCGGGATTTATATAAGTGATGTACTTTCTCTTCGGAGATATGCTGATAGGGACTATTGTAAATGTATTCAAGTTACGGATGATTAATAAAGACTGATATTTTCGGATCTATCTTATGTATTTGTTTTTCCGTACAACGTCTATGCACCAGTAAACTAGGTTACCCCAGCGGGTAAACATTTGGCGCCGCTGCCTAGACGTACTCGGGAAGGCAAAAAATAGAATTGATGTGTTGATTATTGCCCTGTGGAGAAGTGAACAAAGAATTCATGCCCAACCAATTGAATAAAAATAGAAAGAACTCGAGGAGGAACAAGCCGATAGAAAAGCCGTACTCGCACAACAACAAGCCGAGCGAAGGGAGAGATACAGAAGACGCGCCGAAGGACTACCGTAGGGAGTAAGTGAAGACGAGGGTCTGGAGGTATCTGACCGGGAGGTTGGGAGAAGTGACTAGGACTACCTACAGGAAACAAGGAGCTTGTTCGGGTCCTTAACCTTAACCCCACGGACGGAAGCAAGAGAAGTCCGAAGGAAGGAAAAAGAGGAAGCCACACGGAGGGAGGCTCAGGATACCGCTGCCGCCGCGAGTATCGAAGTGACCGAGGGGCACGGGTATCACAGTAGCCCACCAGGCCTAGACAATTCCAGTAGTTCGGGGACATCAAGTGGTACGGTACCAAACAATTCTGGGGTACCGACGCCGACAGTACCATCCCAGCCTGTAACACAACCGGTGCTGCAAACACAGTCGGCGCCTAGAAAAGTAAACATGGCGACCAACAAGGAGAAGTTGCCAAAATTCCGCGGAGATGGAAAGGAAGATCCAGTACGACATTGTCGTACGTGTGAGACAATCTGGTCTGCGAATGGAGTCGCCGACTAGGCAGAATGGGTGAAACATTTTCCCGCCACAGTCAAAGGTGTAGCCATCGACTGGTACTCCGGTGTGGACAAAACAACGGTGACCACTTGGGACGAACTCAAGAAAGAATTTCAGAAGGAGTTTCGACTCCTGAGGGATGACAATGAAATTGTTTCAGAGATATATGGTACCAAACAAGGCAAGAAGGAGACTGAGCGGGCCTACAGCCGTCGATTGAAGGAGTTAGTCGGAAAAATAAAGAGCCAGCCAACGGATGGCCTGAAGAAAAGATGGTTCGTGGAGGGCCTGAAATCAAACCTACGGAGGAAAATGAAGATAGTGCCCCCCACCTCATACGAAGATGCCTATAACCGAGCGATGGACTTGGAGAGCGAACAAAAGACCTCCAAAAAGAAAAGAAGCAAGTCTTTTTCCGACGAAGATGCCACTGCAGACAATGACAGTAGCAGTGATGGCAAGTCGAAG
>MU223172.1:572501-619319 GCA_018584345.1 Thuja plicata | reverse complement strand
AGTTGGGTGTGGAGAAGGCAGCATGGCTATTGAGGAAAGATTGGCTACGGGGACAGTATCATTTGAGCAGCAGATTTGCAGCACTTGGTAGAGGCTGAGACTGAGCAGCATGTTTTGGTTCTTGTACGTCGTGGTTCATCTTTCCTATCTTGTTCTGTCCCGGACATTTTGTTGTCGTCCGGAGACGACTTTTCTTTAGGGGGGATGATGTTAGCCGTAGAGTTTACTTTATGCTATGTAGGTGTTAGTTATATTATGTGTGTTCCGACGGTACTTAGTTACTACCGGACGACGGTTGGGAATGGCTGGTGACGTTTGGTCACACCCCTTCGGGATTTATATAAGCGATGTACTTTCTCTTCAGAGATGTGCGGATAGGGACTATTGTAAATGTATTCAAGTTACGGATGATTAATAAAGACTGATATTTTCGGATCTATCTTATGTATTTGTATTTACGTACAACGTCTATGCACCAGTAAACTAGGTTACCCAAGCGGGTAAACAACTCTCACACTTATACCTCTCTTCCCATCCATTCTCCTCTTTCCTAAAGTTTTCCCTCAATCATCAATCTAGCATATGATGACAATGCCAAGCATTCTATCCCTTTTGAATTACCTATACTTACTAGTCCTACCCTCGTTACACCCCCTTCGCCCATTATGAAATGATTCCTTCTTCCAATGAGTCACCACCTTTATTCTTCTACTCCTTGTGATGTTTTATATTTGTCCCCATGTCACTTTGCACCCCTTTCAACCACCCCCCTTCACCCATTATTCAATGATTCCTTCTTCCTATGAGTCTCCACCTTATCCTTCTACTCATTGTGATTTTCACATTGCCTCCATGCCACCTTGCGCTCCTTTCAACCATTATGTATTTACTTTCTTATGAGTCATCATTCTTTCCATCTACTCCTAGAGATGTTACTCCTTTACCTACTTTACCTCCTAAAACAAGTGTGCCTTTGTTTCCTCATTCTTTTGATTTATCAACTCCTCCCCCACCTCGTAGCAATAATCCCACACCTGATTCATCCTCTCCTCTTCTACACATTTCAATTGAACATGAGGATATCCATTCTAACTTGCAATGAGCGTGATATTGATATTTTCCTATACAACACATTAAATTCATTTCACCATGAAGATTTAAATGACGCTCTTTCTACTCCTAATAATGATAATTGTATGCATATTGTATCTTCTCTTACATATGGCGTCGATTAATGAATTGTGTTATGATGAACATATTACTCGATTTCATTCATATGCAATGATTTTAACTTCCTTTCATGAGATCCTACATGGTTTACCATTCATCCTACATACATACCCCAAACACGTCCCTCAGTTCTTAGCATGATCCCAATAAGTTGCTCTCCTCTTCTCTCTTCTTGTAACCACAGATATGCTTAAAGGACACCACTAAAAAGTCAAAGACCTCTCTAAGCCAATATATAACCTTCCTCTCTCCTATTGTAACCAGAATTGTACCACACTATCCTCCCACTCCTAAGATTGTTGTACGATCCCCTCCTACCCCAAAAATAACAATACAATATTTCCCCTTATCCCCTCCCTCTTTGAACAAACAAGTCATCTCACCTAACATAGATTATCAAACAATCAATCATACCCGTGGCACTCAATGAAATAGGAAAAACACATCAACCTAACCTTTACTTCCCTCTATTATCACTTTTCCCCCTCCACACCATCTTGCCACAATGAACCCTAAAGAGTAGTATCTCATGGAGCAACTGCAATCCACACAAGTTGTCACTTTGTGTATCATGTCATAAGATTAAGATGCTTGTCATAATCTTATTAACTCCTATGTTCTCACCTTGGCCTAATTAGCCAAGGGGTTTCCTTTGCAATCTTATTCCATTTGATTCAATAGAGTGAATTTAGTTAATTCCATAATCTGGTTGATCCATTCTATTGCATTATTGATAGGAATACAGTTTATTCTTGTCATATTATTTAGCTCTTATTATTGTGCTTTCCATTAGGCCTCTAGATCTTGGGTGGCTACCTTCATAGCCAAATCTTACAAAGACAAATAACTAGCACTTCTAACACCAAGGGAACATCAAGATTCTTTAGTTCCAAGTTGAGAGCATTCTAAGACAAAGATACCAACACTTCAATTAGAAAATGCTCGCCCCTTTGTTAGACTGTAATGTCCCCTTGTTGAAATAAGATTTATTAATAAATAATAATAATAATAGAATAGAATAGAATAAAAAAATAATGTGAAATAATTACAATTTAATAAAATATAAGGAATGGTCAAAAGGCATGAAATGAAGAGTTGTGACTCCCTCAAACATGAGATATAAAAGGGAGAAGAGGTCATTTTAAAGGGAGATGGGTGAAGGAAAAAAGAATGAAGCATGTGAATCAAGGAAGAATTGATAAAGGAATGGGAAGTAAATAAGGAAGTGACTCTTTCAAAGGGCAGAAATTATTTAGGGTTGTACACTTCCAAAGGGTGCTAATTGTGAAAGGTTGTGACTCTTCCAAAGGGCAGATATGATGAACAGGTGTGAATCTCCCTCACATTGGAAGATATAAAGGGAAGAAGGTTTCATTTGGGGAGGGCATCCAAGGAGATAAATTGGGAGAATGATATATTATTCTCAGAGGCAGCAATGAAAGGTGTTGACCCTTTCACCAATATAGTATAAAGGAGAAATCATTCAAAGCATTCAAGGATCACTTACCTATCATCACTCACCAATACATTGATCAGCCACTAGGAATGATGTACGTAGGTCCACATGAGGTACTAGGCTTCATGGACAGCAAGGTGGGGTTACGCCCCCTTCCCAGCTCCTGATAAACCCCTCATGATGGGCTCCAAGGGCAGCAAGGCGGGTTTAGGCCTCCTTCCCGGTCCCAAGGCAATATTGGGGAGGGTCAACCTCAATATTGTTTCCTACAATCCTCCCTAGAGGCTCACTATGTGATTGACTTGGGAGATGGTATTATTACAGATTGAACCAAGTAAAAAAATCAGAGATATCCCAAAAGGGGACATTACATAGACAACATCTCTTCGGCCTCCAAATTTCCAGGAACACTTTCAGCATCACACCAAGCAATACACATACTTCCCATTTATCAAGGGCACAAGTTCCTGATTTCATACCTGCAAGTTCAATTTCTTGGCATAGTTTGCCTTTAGCTTTCCGTTTGCGGGTTCAATCTCAACTCTTGTATATTCTGATTAGTTAATATAGGGTCCTTTACTTATTCTATAATTTGCAAGTCCTTAATTTTGACCTAATCGAATACACATTTCAAAAAAGAGGGCATCTATTTAGTATACTTCGGGCTTAATTTTTGTTTATTTCACTAGCAAATTGATCTTTATTTTTGCATGTGTACTTTGTTTTAAATATTGTATAAATTTGTTTTGAATCTCAACAAGTTGCAAGTTCCTCTCCAACTAAGCATAACTAGAGTACACACTCCTTTATTGACTTATTTAAGCACGACTAGTTAGCAACCAAAAAGGCAAAGGAGTAGATGCATGTTTATTCCAACATGTGCCTCCACTCACACAGGTAAGTCAAATAAAACAAGCAATGGGGCATTGGGATGTAACCCTTGAGCATCCCGCCTTGGATGCTTTTGTTAGACAATTTTCCTTGGACTCAAATGGGGATGAGCAAGACAAAGCTGCTACACATGACTCGCATGGTGGAGCTAGTGGGAGTGGTACCAACACTGCTCATACTTCTAACAAAGCCATGTGGATATTAATGATTCGTATTGATTTCTATTTGCAATTGCACTTATATATAAACAGTTTTAATTTACCTTTGATATTTAAGATGTGACAATTGACATTGCATTATTAATTATCAGCTATGTTTTCAGTTCTATTTATTTTGTACATTTTGTGTATATTTTAATAACCAAATTTTGCACATAATGTATCAAATTATATATATAGCATAAAAACATCACACCATGGTAACAGTCAAAGCAACTGTAAGGGCGGCCACCCCCATATGCAATCATGATAGACACCAACCAGCCATAACCAGCCAGGGGTGTCCAACTCAACCCCCCAATCAAATCCCCAAACTAACTAAGGTTATGAGCATAAAAATAGACTAGGGCTTAGCTATAGTCACGACACAACATAGCTCGAATAATAGCTCAGCCAACTAAAGAATCCCACCTTGATGGTCACCACTAGAGGCATAGAACATCACACCATGGTAATGGTTGTAGCACCTATAAAAGTGGTCACCCCCCTCCACATCCATTAAGGACACCAACCAACCATAACCAATTGAATCGTCAATTATCAGCTGTTTTCTCGGTTTTGTATTAAGTTTTGTACATTTTTTGTGCAAAAATATGGTTATTAAAATATACACAAAATAATCATAATTTGCACAGCTGAACCTTGTCATACTGAACCTGAATAAAAAAACTGACAAACCACTAAACTAGCAACATAGCAAAAAGTATAAAGGCAGAGAGAATGTTAATGGCGGAGAGAATGTTATGCCCAAAGCATAGGGTAAGCATGACTGACTTAATCGGGGCCTTGATAGCACAAACACAAATTTCGTGAGTATTTTTTAATTATAAGATTCCAGGGCTCTTTAGGGAATGATTAGGTCTATTCTTCCCCACTAAATGTATCAATCCAATCTAGCTATCATGCATTCATATATTCCTATTTTGGAGTTGTCTTCTATGCCAGAAACAAGGCATCTTCTTCCTTCCTACATTGCAACGATACCTTTACTGTAATATCTACCATGCCACAATTCATATGCATGAAAGACATTCTATTTACAATTCCAAATCATTTAGTTACCTGTAATTATTTTTTTATTAGATGCTAACAAGTGACTGGCACATTTTCCGTAATTGTTCTTCCTTTTTCACTTTGGGTCTGCTGGGGCTACCTGTGACCATATTCACCTTTCTGACTTCTCCTCTATATCCATTTCTTTATAGCATTTTATTTCATCCAATAAATTATCTAACGTCAATTACAGAATGACTGAACATAAAAATGGATGAACATGATTATGATTATTTCACAATTAAAATTGACTTGTCTAAGAATTTAGCAATGAGAATAACGCATGCTTATTGCAGGAAGATTAGTTGAAATAAATAGATCCCCACAACATTAGGGTTTGCGGCACTCCACAGAAATGTCTACAATTAAGGGCTACCATCTCAGGCCAATTAGGATTTTTGTTATGGAAAGAGGAGAATCAGTGTTAAAAGATGGCAACTGCTAGTAAAGGGCAAAGGCAATGGCCAGTTGACAATATAATTTACGGGGCCAAGACTCAGTTGATCTCATTTTCAGGTCAGCAAATGTCAAAGTTCAATTATTTACTTGTTTATTGACATTTCAAATTACCATTTGATTTGACATCCATTTGGAATTGCACAATGAAATGGCTTGGATTTCTCTTCCTACCTCAATAAGATGCAGATACCAACAACCACCTGTACCTTACCCTTTCTGTGGTTCGTAACATTAGTGTTTTTGGAGAACACCTGACTGATAAAGTGACCAAACAAATCTCATTTGAATTCTTCCAACACAAACTAGCTAGGCCATGGTATACCTGATGAGAATATCTGTTAAGTTTTAGGATAGCTGCAAATGTAATAGCACTCTATATTTTGTGTGTTCCAAATGCAACAATCTCTCTCGCATTTATATTGAGGATGAGGCAAGGAGAGACATGTCCCTTCATGGGACATGTCTATTCATTATTATGTGATTAATATAATGACGATTGATTGTGTAACTATATAAATATACACACACACATATAAAATCTCAAAATCATTATTATATTAATTTCTCCTAATACTATTTTAGATATATATATATATATCTCACATAATAAAATATATATATATGGCCTGTTAACAGGCCTTGTAGGGTTAATCCAACTTTGATAAGAAGAGCAGTTGCTTGGCAAACACCAAAGAAAGGATGGGTGAAAATCAACTTCGATGGTGCTGCTCGGGGGAACCCCGGGATCTCGGGATGTGGATGTGTGGCAAGAGATCACCAAGGCAACATTTTGGCCTTTAAGGCCAAACGTCTTAAGGATGGCACAAACAATGTGGCTGAATGTGTAGCGGCCAGTGAGGCTCTGGCTGTAGGCATCAAATTGGGAATTCGCAAAGTCCATCTTGAAGGTGACTCAGAGTTAATAATAAACGGCATATCTAAGGGAAAGATGGATGCTTGGCACCTTGATAAATATATACAACAAATTCGATGTTTGTTAGATAACTTTGAGGATTTCAAAGTTACCCATGTATACAGAGAAGCAAATAAGGTGGCCAACATGTTGGCTAACATGGGAGCGAATTCACCACTGGGACCCCAATTTGAAATTTATGAAGAGATGAGGAGTTTCGAATTTGAAAAAAAAGAACAAATAACACCCCAATTATATCACTTAAGTGGAAGTACAAAAGAGAATCACCCGGCCTTAATTCAGATGGCGCTTACATAATGGCAACGCATGTGACTAATGGCACTAATTAATAGACACAACCCGCTAAAGGCCTTCCAGATTGTTCGAAAGTTGGTTTAAAAACAGGGGAATGCGAGCTTTTCCAGCGGAATTGAGGGCAGTGAAGGGATGGAGGCCAATTTTGCGCTGGAATCGACAGCCAAACGCAAGCCTATGAAGGAAAGATAACACCAAGACGAATGAAGATTATCTTCATGTTTGAGGACGGTGATTTCATGGAAGGCCTGCAACAGATGCTCGGAATGGAATACCTTGATTCCTACTGGAGGCGTCGCTCCAACTTGGACGTGGCATCCCTGTTTGTAGCCTTGGCGTTAATGGTAGGAGAATCAAAGGAGGAGGTTTGTAGTGTGGTGGCGAAGTGTGTGGACGCGCAATGGCTGTTGGGTGTAGAAGACATTATTGGCAGGGCGGTGTTGGGCCAAGGTCTGGAGATGGGAACTGAACCGTGGCGGCTAATTGGTGGCAGGGACAGCTCAGTACAGCCATTAGTGGTATGGTCAACTTCAAATCCACAGGGTGTTCACTTACCAAGAGCCGAAAAGGGCTAGAAGAAAATCATCGCCTTTTTGCAAGAGAAGGTGTGGAAGGGTGAGAGAAAGAGCTTCATGAAATCAACCCCGCGCAAGAGCTTCACAGCACCAGGGCAGCCAATACGCTTTCAATCTGGAAAGATGGCTCTGAAAATGGCAGGTGCGTGCGGAGGAGGAAGCTCACGAGATGACAGCCCCACTACACCCAGGTCAGTGAAGGATGATGGCGCCATACCCAACTTCTCGAGGGAGGAGGCAGCACTATGGTTCAAGGATTAGTGGACTTGCGAAGCAGGAGGATGCTGCCATTGGAACGGTTTAAGGTCTTTTTTGTATGGTTGATAATGTGATTAAAACTGGTTCTCCGTCATGGGCGTTAAGGCCCTTTTTTGTAATGCAAAGTATATAAGCTTATAAGTATAGGGGTTTTGGGGTAGTGAAATTATGTTTGTAAGCGGTAGCCAACCGCGAATATTGGCTTAATGATGTAATCCTGCTTTAATATCAATACAAAAAATGTTACCTATCAAAAAAAATAAAATATATATATATATAACCGCGAATATTGGCTTAATGATGTAATCCTGCTTTAATATCAATACAAAAAATGTTACCTATCAAAAAATATATATATATATATTCAATAGTCTCGTAGGATTTATCTGACAGAAGCTACAAAACATCAACACTGCCTCTCAGCTAGGGAAGATAAAATCTATCCAAGAGAGCAACACAAAGTTGATTGTGAAAGTTTTATTTTAGATATCACCTCATTGTGATCAAAGATATGGTTTGACCAAGAATATCAAGTCTCATGATATTCACCATAACTCATAAAAATATCATCTCATGATGATGGGAGCATTGGCCACAGAATATCAAGTCGCATGATATTCACCAAGTCCTCAGAGTAATGGCCTACCAACATCAAGTCTCGTGATGTCCACCAAGTACTCAAAATTTTATAAAGATATCATCTCATGATATCGGGAGCATTGGCCTACAAAATATCAAGTTGCATGATATTCACCAAGTGCTCAGAGTAATGGCCTGCCAACATCAAGTCTCATGATGTCCACCAAGTACTCAAAGTAATGGCCTACCAACATCAAGTCTCATGATGTCCACCAAGTACTCAAAATTTTATAAAGATATCATCTCATGATATCGGGAGCATTGGCCTACAGAATATCAAGTCGCATGATACTCACCAAGTGCTCAGAGTAATGGCCTACCAACATCAAGTCTCGTGATGTCCACCAAGTACTCAGAGTAATGGCCTACCAACATCAAGTCTCATGATGTCCACCAAGTACTCAAAATTTTATAAAGATATCATCTCATGATATCTGGAGCATTGGCCTGCAGAATATCAAGTCGCATGATATTCACCAAGTGCTCAGAGTAATGGTCTACCAACATCAAGTCTCATGATGTCCACCAAGTACTCAACAAATGTCCATAGGTAATGTGCACTTACCATAAGAACATTCACATCATCTATCATGATCTATTTCAGCCATCATAAGATGTCTATCAAAATAGAAGATCATGGCCTGTTTAAGGAACTCAATCGACCATGCAAGATATCATCTATCATGATCTGTTTCAGCCATCATAAGATGTCTATCATGATAGAAGATCAAGTTATTGTAAGATCGTCACCATCCAATAACTTTAACAAATACAAGTGATAATCATTTGGAAGTCGTCACTTCCTCATGATTTACACAGGGGGTAGGCCCATTAAAAACATGGAGTCACACACATGAAATCCACCATGCCTCAACGCAGAGGGTGGAAACAAGGGATTTCACCTCGAACTTCTCTCACAAAGAAGAACTCGTTGAGCAGATATCAATCTGTTGATCTTTTCATCCAAGATTAATAAGATAAACTGTAAGACTCCCTCTGAATCTGATATCAATCTTCTGAGCTCCTCGTCCAAAGTTATCTCAGAAGTGTCAGACTCCCTCTGAATCTGATATCAATCTTCTTTTCCTGCAAGAGCATCCCCAGAAAAGATCAAGGCAAATAGCTCTTATAGTACGTATAGAAATACAGATAAGAGAGAGACTAAAAAGAGTAGATAAATGTAATACTCAAGGACAATAAATACTTATCTGTGCATCAACATCCTTGATACAAGTTGCTTCAGTGAAGATACATCAAATCAGAAAACACCTTCTCAGATAATTTGAGAGACATCTCCCCTTTGAATCATCTCCCCACTAAGGATGGTTCAAATGGGAATGTAACATTGGTTATTATTCCCCCCCCCCCCCACAATGTAAAATTCTCATTCTTATATCGTTGAACAATTCTCATGTCTTCTTGTGAAATGACTTGATTGCTCCAATAGAGGTGACACTCTATAATTAATGCTTGCTTTCTAGAAAGAGATACCCTTCTTTGAATACGTGCTTCTTTGTTAATGCTTGACCACAAACATAACAAATTAATATATCTCTTTAATGAAAGCTGCTACAAGGTCTAACTAATCATTATGGAAATCGTTGTGTATACTTTGCAAATTCATTGTCCTCAACCTATTAATAAACACTTCAAGCACTCCTTTGGCTTCTTAACACTCTGCTACAATTCACTTGACCTTATTCTTTGCACTTGGTGTGGACAAAAGTCTGCAACATAACTTCACTCATTGGAGTTCAGATAGACCCGTACACAGTCGGTCATAACTTTTGTACCTGACACTTTCTATCCAATTGCTTCGGTGAGAGTCTTCTAAATTTGTTTATCACCAACATATCCAAAATTCAGAAACATCCAACGGTGTATTTGTGAGATATGGTCCTCGTACAGAGACTGTATTTTCTGAGACAGTCACACATTCACCATCAACAAACTACTTTCTTACATTTGCAGTCTGGCTTTGATACCATGTTAAGTTTTAGGATACCTGCAAATGTAATAGCACTCTATATTTTGTGTGTTTCAAATGCAACAATCTCTCTTGCATTTATATTGAGGATGAGGCAAGGAGAGACATGTCCCTGGACATGTCTATTCATTATTATGTGATTAATATAATGATGATTGATTATGTGATTACACACACACACACACATATAATAACTCTAAATCATTATTATATTAATTTCTCCTAATAGTATTTTAGATATATATCTATATATATTATCTCACATAATTATATATATATATAGTCTCATAGGATTTATCTGACAGAAGCTACAAAACATCAACAGTATCATATGGCGATGTTGAAGTGCATGGTCATCAGCATCTGATGGGTATTTTGGTGTTAATGTGCCACCTTATTAGTGGAAGGTCTGCATGCATTGGTTGTGCCTACAATTTTTTTCCATACATTTCATTTTCCAGCTTTACATCAATTCGCATGCCAGTACACAGAATGTGCCCTCAAAGATGATAATATAAGAACGGTCCCAATTAAAGATCTCAATACAAGGCTGATGCATTAAGCAGTGTAAGATAAATTGCAGTTCATTATAATTGACCATTCGAACAAGAATACTCAACAAAAGATAATTGCTTGGAAGATCCTAACACAGACAGAAGCCTCTGATATGTGGAAATGCAAAATACAGATAATGGCTATCAGCACTGCTCAGAAGAATTCATGCTATTGCAGACTGAAGCAGACTTTCTCCATGCGAAGAATGGCATTGTATGATACTTGAAACGTATGAAACAAGATAAGTCACAACTACGTGAACATGCCTAATCCCGAATTGGTTCCGGTGAAAAAATGATCGTGTACTAACCTAAATAGCAATGTATGAAACTGAACACCTATCAAGTAAATCAAGAAATGAGCTTGACTCTCAGATTAACAAGCATGTCTTTGTGACGTACCGGCAAAAGATATAGTAGCATTGATAAATTATTAAATAATATAACACAAAAAAAAGGGAAATGGTAGTGATACAGGGCCAAAACTGAGTTGATCTCATTTTCAGCTCAGCAAATGTTAAAGTCCAATTTTTCACTTGTTTATTGACATTTCAAATTACCGTTTGATTTGATGCCCATTCGGAATCGCACAATGAGATGGCTTGGATTTCTCTTCCTACCTCAATAAGATGCAGATGGCAACACCCACCTGTGCCTTACCCTTTCCGTGGTTCGAAACATTAATGCTTTTGAAACACACCTCACTGGTAAAGTGACCAAACAAGTCACATTTGAATTCTTCCCACACAAACTATTTAGGCCATGTTACATCTGATGAGAGTGTTATATGGTGATGTTGAAGTGCATGGTCATCAGCATCTGATGGGTATTTTGGTGGCAATGTGCCATCTTATCAATAGAAGTTCTGCATGCAATAATTGTGCCTAGATTTTTTTTTCAATAAATTTTTTTTCCAACTTATATCAATTTGCATGCCAGTACACAGAAAGTGCCCTCAAAGATGATAATATAAGAACAGTCCTCATTAAAGATCTCAATGCAAGGCTGATGCATTAATCAGCGTAAGATAAATTGTAGCTCGTTATAATTGAAGATTCAAAGAATACTCAACAAAAGATGATTGCTTGGAAGATCCAAACACAGAGAAAAGCTTCTGATATGTAAAAATGCAAAATATAGATAATGGCTATCAGCACTGCTCAGAAAAATCCATGCTACTGCAGACTTAAGCATACTTCCTCCATGTGAAGAATAACATTATATGATACTTGAAACGTATGAAACAAGATAAGTCGCAACTACACGGACATGCCTAATCCTGAATTGGGTTCGGTGAAAAAATGATCGTGTACAAACCTAAATAGCAATGTATGAAACTGAACACTTATCAAGTAAATCAAGAAATGAGTTTGACTCTCGGATTAACAAGCATGTCTTTTGTGACCCACGGACAAGAGATATAATAACATTGATAAATAATATAACACGCAAAAAGGGAAACGGTAGTGATGACACTGATAGCATCATTGTATATATAGTAAGATAACAACTTTTTTCATAAAACGTTACAGAATTTTAAATGTTATGGAGGTCAATCGGAATCATGATCACCCAAAAGATGTTATAATATCAATCAGCAAACACTTATTTTTCCTGAATTAGTTCTGATGACAACATATCAGGTATAAACCTGAATGGCATGGAATGGACCTGGAAACCTACTATCAAGTAAATCAAGCAATAAGCTTGAGAATCAGATTAACAAGCATGCCTTCTGGATTCCCTGGATTAAAGATACAGAAACATTGATAAAAATTTGAACACCCACTAAGGGAAACAGGAGTGTTAACACCGGCGACACCATTAACAACAGGTTTTGCAGAGAACTAAAACCGTGATATTGAGATATTAAGAATGTATTCTGTAATGGCAATGAAAAGAGTATGACAGTTTGTTTGAGAGAAAATATAAGTAATTGCAAAAGATGGTCAACAATTTGGGAATTTCGCTTGCCTGGTAGATATTGCTCTAATATGCTGAATGCACTTACTGCACTTCAATTCACTTCCCAGATCCCAACTGCATTTAACAAATGGATCGCGATCTGAAATAACAAATCCTGACTCTCTTGTAGTGATTAAATAATCAAAAATCCCGTTAAACTGGTAATCATGCTTGAAATGAAAAAGATGAGGATACGTGTAAAAGGAAATGGTACAAGATTGAAGGCTAGGGAAAGTAACATGTTTACCTTCTGCACTTAAGTGTGTAATGAGTATGAGTGTGCTCCAGTTCTCACATTCAGGTGAAAGGGACCTGTACTCGCTAATAGCTAACTCCGCGGGCCTATATCTCCTAAACGGTATATGGGATGGGATCTTTCACGTTTCTTCTTCTTCTCGTATTAATGATACATGTTGTAGGACTTGTTATGTATGCATGAGTTAAAAAGTGGTCATTTTAAAGTGTCGATCAATACATGACCTCTAGTGCACCCAATAATCACTCGTTAAACAACCAATAATAAATAATATTCAATTAAAAAATTAAATAAAACCTAATTGCAAATGTTTAGGTGTATGGGCATGCTCACATTTTTCACTTTTGTGTTAGGAAATGATGGCCACTTTATTCCCTCGCCTCCCTTTTATGTCCATCGTTGGCCACATACATGCCTTCACTTGGATGCATTGTTAAACATTGTGGTACCCTAAAAACTTAAGTTTTCATCACATTTGGTGTTGTTGTCTTTCTGTGAAGCTAGGTCTACAACCATTCAGCATTTGTGAGCACTTCATCTAGGTAATGTCCACGCATCATTCCTGCTAGCTCAATTGGATGTTCAATGATGAAATCTGCACCTTCCTACTTACAATTTGCTTTGGTTTTTCATTGTTTTTGTTCATGGCCTCGATGGTTTAAGGCTTCATCATGTTGTGAAATGATTATCTCAATGTCGTCAAGGGTTTCATTTCATTGTGAAATGAATATCTCATGTCGTTGAGGGTTTCATTAAAATGATTCCTTTTTTACGTACTTCATTTTACTGTGAAATAACTCTTTGTATTCTGATATAGGTTTCATTTTCGTGTTAAATGATTATCTTTATGGCATTAAGGGTTACATTAAAATGATGAAATTTGGTCCTTCGTACCTGCAATTTGCTTTATTTTTTCATCATTTTTGTCCATGATTTTATTATGCTCTGAAATGAATTTTTGTTTAGCCTCGATGGTTTCATTATCTCAATGGTTATCTTAATGTCATGAAGGGTTTCATTTGACTGTGAAATGATTATCTCAATGTTGTCAAGGGTTTTGTTAAAATGATTCTTTTTTACCTATTTCATTTCACTGTGAAATTGTTATTTGTATGTCGCCCACAATTTTATTATGCTATGAAATTATTATCTCAATATCGCCGAGAGTTTCATTTGACTGTGAAATGATTATCTCAATGTCGTCGAGGGTTTCATTAAAATGATTATTTTTTACTTATTTCATTTAACTGTGAAATATTTATTTGTATGTCATCCACGGTTTCATTATGCTGTGAAATGATTATCTCAATGTTGTCGAGGGTTTCATTTGACTGTGTAATGATTATCTCAATGTCGTCAAGGGTTTAATTTGACTTGAAATATTTTTAACATGGAAAGCCATTCAATGTAATCATAAGTTTTAGCAAAACCAATCTTGATAAAAATTGTCTATTATAAAGAACGCATAACTCATTTCATAACATTACATAAAATAATTACTATATAAAAAATGTAGAAGGGTTTGGTAAATTCAATTTTCTTTCATTAAATGACAAGTTAAAGTAGACAAAGGAGTGAATGATTATTAATTACCAATCCTTTCAAGGTCACCAATATTAAGCATGAATTTGATATATCTTTTACATTAACAAGGGGTCGTAGGGAACTTATGGTATAAGCTTCAGTATATGGCATTGAGGGTTTCATTTTGGTGTTAAATGATTCTCTCTATGATATTAAGGGTTACATTTAAATGATATAGTCATGTATACATCTGTATAAGTACTGTATACACATAAAAATAGTCAAAGAGCAAAATCAATTAAATTCATGTCATTAGGATTAATTAAGTTAAAATTAATTAATTATGCAATTGAATTTACTATTTTATTACATAGTTGAATAATTAATTAATTCTAAAACCATTCAAATATCATACATGGCTAATTTAAATAATTCTTTGAATTAATTCCTCCTAAATTATCTCGCCTACCACTACAAGACAAAAATCAATTGAACCAATGGGAGATAAGAACCAAGTGCACAAGGATCACTCCAAGACTTTGTTATCTTGACCATTCAATCTTGAAGGAGAATCTTATCCACTCAAAAGAGAGACACACATCATCAAACTTAACCTCAACTCATACCTTAATCATGGTTAATCAAACTCAAACCTACACTTTGGGAAATCTTATAAATAAGATGAATAATTAGAGTAAAGAATCCACCTGTTAGAAATAACAGTACACAAGCACAACTGAGAGGGGGGGTGAATAAGTTGTGATACAGAATATTAAACTTTAAACTTTATAAACCAAATCCACAAATGCAAATGATAACACAATAACATAATCCTTTGTTGTAAAGGAAACCTTGTTAAAGGTAAAACCTCAGTGGGAATTAGCACCCACAAATGATGTACTGAGAGTATAGTATCCCTGTTAAAAGATTTAGCCATGTTAGGAGCTTATTACAACATTTCAGTACATAGTCCATGTTAAAGGACAGACCTTGTTAGGAGTCAAGAGTAGCAGTGGGCTCACTGCCTAGGCACACTACCCAAAGAAGGTTAAATCCACCCTCAAGGATTAACAATCTGAACAAGTGTATACCAGAAATATACAATACAGTGAACTGTCTGATAGGAATTGTCTTTTCTTGGTCAGTTCCAATGAAGTATTACAATCACAAACTCTGCTCTAAATCCAATAGTCAATCAAGCTTCGCAACTTCCATATTTCTCTGTCTTTCAATTACCTTATCATCATTCCTCTATCACATCTTTTCAAAAGAAAAGATCTCTCATATATACCCTATTACAATAATTGATTAAGTCGGCCAATTAAGCTTTCCCAATATACAAATAATTATTTAACCCCTTGCTAAGATACACAAGGTACCTAAAATACGTAAACATCAATTACAATACATCAAATATATTCCAAGATCCGCAATTCATGCTCATAATCCACAATACACCCTACATCTTTGAAGTCGGCCAACAAATAGGTCTCCTCCATAATACACGCCACAGTTGACGTCACCAGCAATCTCACTACTATCGATCAACAACGAACATTCCTCAATGTGTCCTCTATCATCCCTTCAGCTCGCATACTCAGAAACATCTTCACCTGTAAGATATACCCAAAACACAAACACCTGCTCCGTCAAGCATCACTTGCTCTCTTGTCAAAAAGGTATTTCATCTTTTGCTGTAATTTCATATTTTCTTTTTTACTGTCTCTTCTTACTTCACCCAACTCCACTAGTTGCACCATTCATTCTTGCATTGGCTCAGAGACTTCTAGCTCCTCATCTTGGATGAACTTGTAAACTGGAAGTAAATTATTAAAATGCATTCTAGACTGAACACCATACACTGATTCAAAGGGGGATTTATGTGTTGCTTTCTTCACAATGATCCTATCTGACCATAAAGAAAGTTTCAACTTTACATGCCAGGCTCTCTTGTTGTTTTCCAAGGTCTTTTTTAAAATTTGCAGAATATTCTTGTTACTTGATTCTACTTTCCCATTGGCCTGTGGATGGTAGGGGGGTGAATATGAAATGTCAATTCCCATATCAAAACAAAAATCAACAAATTCCTCAGACCTAAAGCACATGCAATTATCCATCACTAATTTGATTGGAACACCAAACCTAGTAATCACATTGTTCATCAAAAAATCAATAACCACTATGCGTGTAGCCTTCTTGGTTGGAATTGCCTCAACCCACTTGGTAAAATAATCACTTACTAGCAAAATCCAACTGTGTCCCCCACTTGATTTCTTAGCAAACTCTCTAATAAAGTCCATTCCCCACATGGAAAAAGGGGCTTCTACAACTATAGGATTCAACAATAGGCCACCTGAAAACTTCATTGTATTGGAGAATTTTTGACATGGTTCACACTTTTTGACAAAAGAATAGGCATCCTTAAACAATCAAGGCCAATAATAACCAGCCCTTAAGAACTTATGAGATGTTGATCTAGCTGAATAGTGTCCTCCACACATCCCAGCATGCATTTCTCTCAGAATCCTTTCATATTGCCCTTTGTCTAAGCACAACAACAGTATCCCATCCCTATTTTTCCAATATAAATCACCCTGCAACAAGACATATCTTTGATCCTATAACCTCAAACTTCTCATTTGATTGTCTTTTAAATCCTCCAGGCAACTAGCATTTTTAAGAAAATACACAATGTTAGCATACCATGGATGTATCTCAATACTTGTAATTGCTTCTCCACAAGTATTAACATTGTTTACCTGGACAAGATCCATATTTTCTTTTGTCATCAACTTAGCTAGTCCTAAGCCTATTACCAATTTAGTAATGTGGATCTCTAAATCAAACTCCTAAATTTTATTGATCCACTTGCATCTTTTCCCTGTTACTTCACTTTGGACCAAAATGTCCTTGACTGTAGCATGGGGAACATATGCATTAATTTTGGCATAGACCAAGTACGGTCTGAATGTTTTGACTTCTTTTACTAGGGCATAGGATTTCTTCTCAATTAATTGATAATTTTTCTCAGTTACTTGTAATGATTTCCTAAAGAAAGCTATAGGATGTTCAAACCCTTTATCATCTTTCTGCAACTGTACTGCAACAATGATATGAAAAGAGGCAAATGTAAACAGAGAGAATGGTTTAGTATAATCAAGAGATGCTAGGACAGGGGCTTCTTGGATGGCTTGTTTGAATTTTTCAAATGCTAATTGTGCCTCTTGATCCCATTTAAATTTCACATCCTTCTTCAAAAGTTTGACTATTGACTTAACCAACTCAACAAAATTTGCAATGAACCTCCTAACAAAATTAAACTCTCCTAGAAATGACTGCACACCTTTGAGGTTCTTAGGAGCATGCACCTTCTGGATAGCTTCAATTCTTTCCAGTTCTATTCTTACCCCTTCTTTTGATTCTATATGCCCTAAAAGCTTTCCCTCTGTAACAGAAAACTGGCACTTCTTTGGATTTAGAGAAACTCCATACTCTACAGCTTTAATGAATACCTTTTCCAAATGATTGCAGTGATCTTCAGCTCTTTTTGAAAAAAGCAGTCAAATCATCTTGATAGACTACCATGAGAAAAATTATAAGGTCTTTGAAGCCACATCCATTTCCCTCTGAAAAATTGCACTAGCATTCTTCAAACCAAAAGGCATGCGATCATACACATATGTTCCCCAAGGGGTAGTGAAAGAAGTCTTAAACTGTTCAGATTCTTTAACCAACACCTGGTTATAACCAGAAAATCCACCCATCATAGAAAGTATATCACATCCAGATACCTTTTGCAACATAGCTTCCATGTTAGGCAATCCATAAATATCTTTTAGTGAAGCTACATTCAAGTTCCTGAAATCAACACATAATCTAATGTCCCCATTCTTTTTCCCTACTTGGACCAAGTTGAGACCCATGATGAATGTCTTATTGGCTCAATAATACCTACATCTCTCAGCTTCGTCAACTCTATTTGCATTTTGGTGGCCAACAAGGGATTGATAGGCTTCTACTTCTGTCTGAATGGTTTGACATCTTCTTTCAAAGGAATATCATGTTGGAACAAGTCCTGTCTATAATATTTCATATCTTCATAAGACTAGGCAAAGACATGTTTGTACTTTTTTAGCATCTTTATCAGATCCAGTCTCACATTTCTATCCAACTTCTTTCTAATATAAATGAGTTGTGGGGATGTCTCTGATCCCAAATTGATTTCTTCCAAATCTTCCACCTTGGCATTAGATTTTTGTGACATGTAATTATCATTGATGCTAAACATGACTTCTAGTTCTACTAGTCCCTTTGGGATATGGTTAGATGTTAGTTGTACAATTTCATTCTAAAAAATGCATTCCTTACCATTTGCAACTGCAACAAAAGAATTACAATCAATTTTTTGGCCATCATAATGATCCACACATTGAATAAATTTAAGGATATCTTCATCATCCTCAAAAACTTGCCAATTATGAATATTGTCAGGCACTACATGCCTGTTCTTAACTTCCACTACAGAATTTCTATCAAGAGTGATATCATCATTCTTCAGAGCAATATTTGCTAAAAAATCTGCCATGATATTATTGGATCTTTCCACCCACAAAATATTGAAAGCATAAAAAAACTCTAGCCTATCCCAAACTGCATACTTATACAACTTTAGTATGTCATCTTTAGCAGCATATTGTGACCTTATTTGGGCTATAATCAGTTGGGCATCTCCATGAATTTCCAAACATTTAATACCATGCTTGATGGCAATATCCATTCCCAAGGTTAATGATTCATATTCAGCTATATTATTTGTACAATGAAGAGCCAGTAAGAAGGAATATTTGAAAGTAATACCTGATGGGGAGATGAATAAAACACCAGCTCCTGATCCTTCCTTGGAGCATCCTCCATCAAAGTATATTTTCCATAGACCACCTTGTTGTAACAATAGTTCATCAACAATTGGATAAGTGTTTCTCATTTGTGGCTTAATCTCCTCAACAACAAAGTTTTCCATATCAATATCTACACAACAATTTAATTGGTCAGGCATAACCATCTCCACCATGACAGATGAACAAATTTCTCTGTCCAAATTGACCTCGGTACCATTTACAGGAATTGTTGCATATGATAAATCTAGTTGCAGTCTTCCACCTATTGTTGTTTCCCACTGTCTTGATAGAAGCATACCATAATGAGGTTTTGTATCCACAACAACTATATCCATTTGGTAGGTAGCTTCAGGGAAAGCAACAATTTTCACATCAATTTATTTCAGTGTTCCTATCATAGGAACCTCTTTTTTGTCCATTGCATAACAACATCTAGCAGGAGTAGTGACTTAAAGTCCTAATTCTTTCATTACATGATATGACATTATAATAGAGCAGCACCAGAGTCTATCATGCAATTCTTGACTAACATGTGATTTATCATCAAGGTAACATAAAAAGGATCCACTGATAATGGTTGTTGAGTAATTACATTTCCAATGCAGATATTACATAATTCTTTGCGCTTTTCTAATCATTTTACATGTTTTTTCCTTTTCCTTGACAGATGAGATCTCCTTTTTATCATTATTCCCAGTCAAGGACACTTCTTCTTGTTTTGACATTGGGATATCTTCTATCCCTCTCAGAAGTGTAATTCCAGCTTCCTTATGCTCTTTTATTTTCAGCATCTCCATCAGTGGGACTGAAAACTTCATCTGAGTTAGAGAATGTCTCATGTCAAACATAGTAAATTTTGAAGATGCATCACCTATCTTTTTACCTTTCATGGCTTTTCCAGTAGCCACTTGTTCTTCTTTTGTTTCTTATTTCTCTTTCTGATTAGAAGGAGATTCTACTTGCTTTGCAGATTTCTTTCCTTTGCTACCCTTGTGATGAGATTTTGTAGCACTTTGTGGGACATGCTCTTTGATTAAAATATAGGCAAGTTTACCTTTATTAGGCTCAACTATTCTATTTATTAGATTGTACGCACCCCTATCCTGGTTTATTGATGCTATGGTTAGGGATATTTTCTCTTCATCACTTGGTAGTCTGACATGGGGGTGCTCCTTTTCAACACCCATTGCATTGATAGTTATCTTAAATATATTACCAGTCTTATCATTTAAATCAGAGACAAGTTGGGGTTGGTATTCTAAGTACTTGTTCCTTCTAATGCTTACATCTTCAATAGGTTCACATTTGTCAAGAGACCATGGATAGGGCTTCCTTACCGTAAACATGTTCACAGTAGGACCTTCTTGTTCATGACCTGATTGTTCATCTCCCTCACCCATTTGATTAGCTAATGCTTGGGCTACCACACACTGGTATGAAGAGTGAGGCATGTTGCAAGAAGCACACCAGGGAGTGTTCTCTACATAATTTGTGCTATTCCTTTTTAGGGGATCAGGGGTTTCTTTAGACTTTTGGTTTTCTTGGTTCTCAAGGACTGGCTTACCATCTTTCCAAATTTTTTTAATATGGCATACTCCTTAGATTAAGTTGTTTATCATACCTTTGATACTGGTATTTATTGTCATGATAGCCTTTATCATTTTTATCCATCTTAGCAGTAAGATCCTTTACTGTAGTCATTAATTTATCAACACTATCATCCTCCTTAATAGGCTTGCTTGCTTTTCCTTTTTCCTTCCAAAGTTTTCCATTCTCTCTCTTCCCCATTTCCCTGAGGCTTGCCTATTACTCTTAATATCTATTGTTGTTTTATAAGCTTCTCTCAGGGTTCTTGGGATTTTATCTCTAAGAAGATAGGATATCTTCCCATAAAAAACATTAAAGTAAGTGGTCATAAATACTTGTTCATCTAGCCTTAACACTTGGAAGAGCTTATTCATAGCTTTTTGGAACCTATTGTTAAAATCTGACATGCTCTCATTTAGAAATTTCTTGATGTTGTTAAATTAATTCAACATATAACTAGAGTTAACATGTTCTTTGTATTGTTCCCTAAAATATTTAACAAATTCTTCCCAAGATGCTATGCTATCATTAAGTAAATTTATAAACCAATCCCTTGCATCTTCTGTTAAAAACTGAACAAAAAGCTTCATAATAACATCGTTATGTTCTATTTCAAAATTAGTTATCATATCAGTGAAAGCTTTGAAATGTTCTTCATAGGTTATGACATTATTTCATGTGAACTTAGAGATTTTATCTCTTACCTCATTAGGAATCACATTGGGATGACTAGGGATACCATCAAATAAAAGAGGTTTGTATCTATCCAGTTGAACAGGTCTTCTTTGGAAAGGTTTTCTGAGAGCCTCCTTGTTTCAAACCAGAGCTTTGAGTGTTTGGACCAAGACCAACATTTTGAACACTTGGACTAGCACCAGACTGTTGGTTAGCTGGGCCAGCACCACCTGGTTGATTTTGTTGTTGTGTCCCAGTAATAATGATGGAAGTGCTCCAAGGTGTGCTCGCACAAACTCTACTTAGGACTCTACTTGTCGTAGTCTTCTTAGAATCCAAATATCCCTCCTAGGACCACAATATTCTTAAGTCTCCAAGCCTAAGACTGTCATAACTCAACTCCAAGAGTTATTCTCCTTGTGCTTAACCTTGAAGGATTTCCAATCAATAAAATTAATTCCAAACTTCACTCTTTCTTGGATGATTCCAAGTACAAACTCTTCATAATGAATTCACCAATGTTGCAAGGGTGGTGTCAACCATAAAAACCTCCCTTTGACATCCTTCCAACTCCATTGGAATGGGTCTTCAAAATCCAATCAGTCGAGTTCAAGATTGATTCTCCATTTGGTCCTATTAGGCCTAATTGCGCAATTAGCCCTATCTAGAGGGTTTTTCTGGATTCTTTCCTAAAACTCCCAAATAACCCCAAAAACTAACTTAGGATCCAGATACCCTTTTCCAAGACCTAAAATATTTTTGAGGTCTTAGACTCCTAGGTCATCCGTACAGTAGTATCCTATAATATAGGGCAAGTAGGGCTAATTTGGTTCATAATATGCAGTCCACTAATTTCTACCTAGAAATCTATCTAGATGGATTCAAAAAGACCTAAGCTCTCTATTAGGGATCTATAGGACCTTAAGGCTTCTGAAACCATACTTGGTTTGAATCTCTCAAATACTCCCTTGCACGTACACTCAAATTTCTCCATGTCATACACCTAACCGGACACTCATTGCTCGCCTAGGGCATGACTTTATATAAACAAACTGACTCTCCAAACCTCCTACTTGAGTATAAAGAGGCTCCCCTAAAAGATTTATCCAGGCCATGGTGATTCTCATGGTCATATTCTATGGGGGAGCCATGAAACCAAAAATCACTCTATCTCCTACAGCAACTAAATTAGATTCAAAATAATTTACAAAACCTATCTACTCTACTCAAAAAAAACTTTTCCACTGAATGAAAAAATTTTAAAACTATCTTCACAACATAGATACAACACTAGAACAAGTTTTTCAATCCATTAAAACACTTCTTCACTCAAAACAAGTCGACTATTGTAGAAAACCAGAACACAGAGCTTCTATTCGCTTCAAAATTCTTACTACACTTAAGGCATAAGCACAACTAGAATCTAACATAGAAAATCCAAACCTCTCTGTTTGCTTTCTTTCTCTTGTGGATCCCCTCAAGGGCTGAGGTTGATGTTGTTCTACCTCTTCTTCTAAATTTTCAGAGCTGCTAGAGCTCTCCTCATCATCAGATCCATCACAGTCTCTCTGTTTAGTCTTCTCAGGGGTAGGAGGCAACTAAACAAAATCTTCTTTCATTTCTTTTTCATCTGGCTGTAGCACAATAGGAGAAGGCGTTAGCTCTCTAAAAATAACATTTCTTCTAAACAACACCTTACCAATCACAAGATCCCAAAGCTTGTATCCTTTCACACCAACACTGTAGCCAATGAAGATACATTTTACAGCCTTGTTTTCCAACTTAGATCTTCTCTCCTTAGGAACATGTGCATAAGCTTCACAACCAAAAACATGAAGATGTCTAATTGAAGGCTTCTTACCAGACCACACCTCCATGGGTGTCTTACCAACAAGATTTGATGTAGGAGATCTGTTAACCAGATAGCAAGCAGTGGCCATAGCTTCAGCCCAAAACCTTTGTTTGAGGCCAGCTCCACTAAGCATACTCCTAGCCTTCTCCATTAGTTTCCTATTCATTCTTTCTGCAACTTCATTTTGTTGTGGGGTATAAGGATTTGTCTTATGCCTCTGGATCCCTCATTCTTTACAAAACTATTAAAACTCTGTCGAACAAAGTTCACCACCATTGTCAGTTCTCACACACTTAATTCTTTTACCAGTCTGATTCTCTACGAGAGCTTTAAATTCCTTGAACCGACTAAAAACTTGTGTCTTGATTTTAAGGAAATAAATCCATGTCCTTCTACTGTAATCATCTATAAAAGATACAAAATATATAGATTTGGAGAGTGAAGGAACTTTAACAGGACCAAACACATTTGAATGGATAAGATCCAAAATACTAGAAGACTTGTGAGAACTATAGCAAAACTGAACAAGATTTTGCTTACCATAAACACAGTGTTTGCATAAGTCAAACTTGAGATTACAATCATTTATCCCCTTAATGAGGTTTTTATTTTTTAGGGTTATGAGACCCTTCTCACCAATGTGGCCAAATATCATATGCCACAACATTGTCTTTTCTGCAGGAAGTTTGTCTTCCAAAGTGTTAGCACCCTTAGGTACACTTGCTACACTACCATCAGAACCCATTACAACAGACTTCTTCACTGCTGGTTCAGATGGTGGAGATGAAGTGACTACTACTCTCTTCCTTGAGACAGAAGAACTATTGCACTGTGAAGTGCAAGCATCTAGCTGAAATAGGGTACCTCTTCTAGTACCTTTCACAAGCACCATAGCTCCTCTAATCATCTTGCATCCATCTTTCAAAAAAACAACTTGCATCCCTGCATCATTCAACATACTTACAGATAATAGGTTTCATGCCAAACCTAGGATGTGCATTACCTCATTGATCCCCTTTACTCGTCCATCAAGGAATCTGATAGTGACTCTTCCTCGTCCAACTATCTCTAGGAGAGAATCATCACCCAGGTACACCTTCCCACCATCAAAATCCTCATACTTTGAGAACCAACTTTGATGAGAGGTCATGTGAAAAGAAGCACCCAATTCAATCATCCACACATCATCAGATGCATGGGTGGCCAAGGTTGCGACAAAAGCATCGCTATCTTCTTGAAATTTATCAAAATCTGAATCAAGGCTTTTCTTCTTCTTCTTTGGCTCTTTGCAGTCCTTACGGGAGTGCCCAGACTTACCATAGTTCCAACATGTTGCCTTAGACTTTCTAGGAGTCTTAGATTTCCCACAGGATTTGGATCTACCCTTTTTCAGACTTCTTGTCATTTTTATTTCCTCTGTCTTTGGATCTACCGCGAACAACAAGTGCTTCCTTGGTTGAATCGAAGGTCTTTCTTCACATCTCCTTAGATAACAACAAAGACACCACATCATCCATTTGGAAAGTGACAATAGTACTCCCAAGGGCCATCATAAGATGGTCCCATGAATCCGGCAAGGAACATAGCAGGGTCATACATCGATCCTCCTCCTCCAACTTGACACCGGTTGATGTCAACTGTGCAATCAACATGTTAAATGCATTCAGGTGATTTGCAATGGATCCTCCTTCCTTCATTCTTAGAGAATACAACTTCTTTCTCAGGAAGAATTTGCTCACCAAGGACTTGGCCTAATACACAAACCCAAGCCATGTCCACAATTTGTTTGCGGTCTTCTCCTCGAGAACATTCAGGAGAATAGAATCTGCTAGATAGAATCTAATGAAACCCTTAGCTTTCTGATCCTTGAGATCCCAATCTACTTCAGGAATGTTTACTAGTTTGATATCATTTGCAACCGCCTCCCATACATCACGGTCTACAAGCATGTCTTCCATCTTGAGTTTCCACAAATCAAAGTTTGTGCCACTGAACTTTTCCACCTCCATTCTACTGTATGAAGAACCTACCATCTCTTCTTGCAGTAAGGTTATGAATACTCTGCAACAATACTATTAGAAATAGGAAATGTCCTATTCTCCCAAGAACACCTGCATGCAAACCTGTCACATGGAAGAAGCAAAGACAGAAGAGAAGAATAACTATTGAGGCCAAAAAGCCAAAGACATGAAATTCATGTTGAAAGAAAAAAGCTTCTATTATCAACAATCTGAATACAATAATACAATCTCCTTCTTGAAATACAAAGCGGTGAGTCCTTATAAAAGGATACCAAAACCCTAAAGGGGAAAACCCTAAAGAATGATAAGCTGTCTAAGTATAAATTAACCATAGAGTATAATAGACTAATAATTAAATGATTTAATTATTAGCTATAATATGACTACTCTAACACCCCCTCTTAAGTGTAACTTAGGGAGAAGCAAAATAGCTAAAGACTAAAGGATGCATGAAAACAAGATGCATGAAAGGAACTATGGGTCCCGGCAACTATGCCTGATCAGGTACCCAAGTACAAGAAATAAACTAGATGAAGGAAACTAAGCCTCCAATCTAGGGAAAAGATGTCCCAGAGAAAGGAACAAGAAAGAGCAAGAAGAATCTCCGAAGCATGTAGCTGAAAACTCTGTCAGAAGAGACTGTTGGAACCCCCACTAAAGTGCATGACTAGGTAGAGAAGACAATGTCTAAAGAGCTGATCAATCAAACCAGGAAGCAATAGAACCAACAAGTGAACCCCCCCATAATGCTGAACAGGGAGAGGTGACAGGAACACTGAAATGCAATGCCAGAAACATCTGCAGAAAGAAGAACTAGGAACACCAACAGTGCAACAGAAGGACAAGCACAGGATAAAGGGCGGTGTCACTGACACACAACATGGGCTAATGTCATGGAAGGTACGCTCACTTGACAAAGGTGGATGAGCCTAAAACGGCATAACATCATAACCCCCCATGGCACTTTATAACAGAGTGCGAGTACAAAAACCATACAAGGTGTACCAGATCCCAGAAATGCAGAAGTAGGCACTTTATCTAAGTGCATTTACAGAAAAAAGATGCAACAATGGAGAAGCATACAAGCTCAGAAGTTAGAAACAAGAGTGAGCTAGAAGATTAGAAGAAGAGATCCTAGGACCTGTAGAACCCAAGCAATCCGCCAGAGTGCAAAAACTGCCAAACTCGAAGGAGAGATAACCTGGAGTAGAATCTAGAAAAAATACCCCTACAACTGAATAGTTCATTGAACCAGATTTTCGATGATATCTGGTTTGCCAAAAATAGAGTCCGAATGAGCCATATATGACTCACGGAAGACAAAAATAAACATCGGACTTCAACAGCAAAAAACGTTGTCAAAATAGCAGAACCAAAATTCCTAATCACCATAGTCGGAAAGAGCTTTCTGACGATATAACGAAGTCCAAAAAAGGCCTCTGTATGCTCTAGATAGAGCAAAAAAGGTGATAAGGGCTCAAAAAAGATCTAAAACCCTGGTTTTAAGCCCTACGGGCTAAAAAAATGGGCCCCTGGGCGCATGGCGTGCGTAGGGGCTGAAATTTGAGCGCCCGATCGCCCATATGACCTTCGCGGGTGCAAAAGAGGGCCCGAGGCCTAAACAAACCCGCCGGGCGGTGCCACCGAGCGGAGTGGAGCGGGGAGGAGGGCCGGCGGCCACTGTGGGCGGCGCAGACAGTGGAAGGCGCCGACGGGGAGGGGCTGGTGGTGGGCCGGGCGGCGGCAGAGCAGAGCCGGCGGAAGCCGCTGAGGAGGGCGGCCAGATGCGGGGTCGCAGTAGTGTGCAGGGCTGCTGAGGCGGTGGGAGCCGGAGGCGCAGGTGGCGCGGGTGGGGCGTTGGCGGACTGGCAGCGGTGTGGTGGTTGCGCTAATTAGAACACATTGCGTGAACTAAAAAAACTATAAAAATTGTTTTTTTTTTAAATTTTTTTGATAATTTTTCTCAGTATCCGTGCCCATACGGCACTGGAAATCAAAATTATTTTGCCTCAGAGTCCAGTAGTCCAAAATGGACAAATTTTATGTCATTTTTAGGGTTTTGGGGTGCTCTGAGCTCAATGGAAATGTTCGTTTGAGCCCAAAGTGACCATAACCAAAGCTTGCCCCTAAAACACCACAAAAAACACTAAAAAGCCTCTGAAACCCTCTGTGTCTGGTACACTTCAACAAAAAATGAACAGTCAGCTGCAGGATGGCTCTAATACCATGTTAGAAATAGGAAATGTCCTTTTCTCCCAAGAATACCTGCATGCAAACGTGTCACATGGAAGAAGCAAAGACAGAAGAGAAGAATAATTATGGAGGCCAAAAAGTCAGAGACATGATATTCATGTTGAAATAAAAAAGCTTCTATTATCAACAATCTGAATACAATAATACAATCTCCTTCTTGAAATACAAAGCGGTGAGTCCTTATAAAAGGATACCGTAACCCTAAAGGGGAAAACCCTAAAGAATGATAAGCTGTCTAAGTATAACTTAAGCATAGAGTATAATAGACTAATAATTAAATGATTTAATTATTAGCTATAATATGACTACTCTAACAAATACTCCCACTAAATTAGAGATTAGCTCAAAAAAACCCGTACCCTAACAAATAGAACCAAAACTGGCCAGGCTCTGATACCAACTGAAAGGAAACTAAGTGTGCAAAAAATAGTTCCCTACGCTAAACTCCCAAGAAGAGGATCATGCAAATTCAGATTTAACCCTTATCAATTATAGAATGATAATACAATAACATGCATACATAGAAAAATGAGAATGACACAATGATTTACCCTGGGGAAAACCTTTTGGTAAAAAACCCCAGCACTCCAAAACTTGCACAATGTATTAATCAAAACTATTACTGTTTACAATACACTTGCAATGCAAGTTCTTTCAGGAGATAATCGACGCTTGAAGACAAATCCAGTAGCATAACTATATTCCAACAATACACTAACTTCACTCTACGATTTACAACCCTAAAAATGCTTATATAATGTGCTTCCCTTTTTAGGGCAACTTCAAAAGATAACTGTATTAGGGTTTACCATTCTCTGGAAAAATAGGAACTCCAAACCCCACACATTACAGAAGAGTGTACAGTACTCAACATGATCAGTTGTCACATGTCTTGCATGTCTTCACCCATCATCGAATCTTTCACAATTAGCTTTTACAAATATTAATGACCGTCATAGGAATCCATCATAACCGTTTCAGTCATGATTACCTTACACATTGTCCAAAGTGCCGACATTTGGAAAATAACCTCTACCACAGAATGGGATGCCTAGATCCACCTAGACCAAGTTTGATCATCCTTGTCATCTTCCAAGTGGAGTGAAAACACAACATGTCCACTCAACTAAATGACAGAACGGATATCAAACTTAAATACATTATTTGCAAACAATTAATTACAAAATAAATAATATCAAATGTAAGGAAATATACAAGGTTGAGACACCTTATTCCTAACACTAAGAAATCCTTCTTACTGACCATGAGAACATTGGGGCTTGATGAATTTATTTCTCCATCTTCCAATAGTGACTGGATTTTAAATGTCACATTGTCCTTCTTGTAAGAATAAGAATTCTTTACTCCATCATGCATGGCTTGTCGGTCAAATTTCCATGGCCTACCAAGGAGTAGGCGACATGCATCCATAGGTAGGATGTCACACAAAACCTTTTTCTTGTATCTCCCAATGGATAAATCCACCCAAGCTTGTTCATTGACAAGAACATGTTGTCCTTTGTTTAACCAAGTGACCTTGTAAGAGTTGGTGTGGGGTATTCTTTTCATCTTCAATTTGCTGACTACCTCCTCTGACACTATGTTTTCAGCATACCCTAATTCTACGATGACTCTACAAACCTTTCCCATCATCTTGCATTTCACTCTAATCAATGATCTCCTTTGACTAGGTTCCTCATTCACTGGCTCCTTAATCTGAGTTCTCCTCATCATTAAGTTCTCACATTTATCTGACTCTAAGGGTACCTCAGGGTGTTTACCTCCACCACTAGTGTCCTCTTGAACATAGTTTACCCTTTTATCACTTTCTTGTGAAGTAGTGCCTTTCTTTGGACATCTATATGCAGGGTGTCCCATCTGGTTGTAGTGGTAAAATTCCATGTTTGTAAAATAGTTACCTCTACCTTGGCTATTGCTTCTTTCTCTCCAACTACTATTAGAGGTCCTTCCTCTATTTGAGTTGACTTTGTTGGAGATTCCTTCTTGTTGCTTAGTAAGCTTGGTCTCTCCTTAACTCTTTGTTTCAAAACTTCTTCCACCATATCCACCTCTTTGTCCTTAATTGTCTCTTCCCTTACATCTACCTCTGGTGGCGCTTGAATCTTGCTTCTTCCTTAGCTTCTCTTCTACCTTGATTTCAATTTGGTGGCACTTTTGAATAGTATCAAGAGTCAAGAGACTCATTTCGTCTTGTACGGTCCACTTGAGACCATTAAGGTATCTAGATACCTTCACTTTCTCATCTTCTGCAACTCTAGACCTCATGCAAAGCCTTTGAAACTCTTCAGTGTAAGAGTTCACATCCAAGTCTTTCTACCTTAGACTTTGTCTTCTTTTATGCAATTGGATTTCATAATCCTCGGGGACATAAGCATCTCTGACCTTTGCAACCATAGCCTTCCATGTTGAAATGGGCTTCTTTCCTTCCTTCTCTCTCTCATCTTGGATAAACTTCCACCAAGTGAGTGTAGACCCTCTTAGTCTAGCTTTAGCAACTTTCACCTTTTGAGCCTCAGTTATTCCATCACACAAAGTGATTTTCTAGTCCTTCTATCCATTCTAGGACTACCTTTGGTTCCATCTTTCCACTAAAGATAGGAACTCCTTCTAGTGCTTTACCACTCATGGCCGTTAATACTTTCAAGAATGGTTCCTCATTAAGGATAGGGTCAGCTTTAGGTACTTCATCCTCTATGGAAATATCCTTGCCTTTCCCTTCAACCTTATCCATTACTTCTTTTGTCTTCACATCCACTTCATCTACCTTTTTCTCTAATTGAGCCAATCTGTCTCTGAGAAATCTATTCTCTTATTATTTCTCATCTACCTTATTTTCCAACTATGAATTGGTCACCATCCTAGACTCTCCTACTGACTCTGCTAGTTGGAACATTCACCACAAGCCTGATCAAACAAGCTCTGATACCAATTTGATGGAAGTGCTCCAAGGTGTCCTCGCACAAACTCTACTTAGGACTCTACTTGTTGTATTCTTCTTAGGATCTCAATCTCACTTCTAGGACCCGAATATTCTTATGTCTCCAATCCTAATACTATCCTAACTCAACTCCAAGAGTTAGTCTCCTTGTGCTTAACCTTGAAGGATTTCCAATCAATAAAATTACTTCCAAACTTCACTCTTTCTTGGATGATTCCAAGTACAAACTCTTCATAATGACTTCACCAATGCTGCAACGGTTGTGTCAACCATAACAAACTCCATTTTAAATCCTTCCAACTCCATTGGAATGGGTCTTCAAACTCCAATCAATCAAGTTCAAGATTGATTCTCCATTTGGTCCTATTAAGCATAATTGCACAATTAACCCTATCTAGAGGGTTTTTTCTGGATTCTTTCCTATAACTCCCAAATAACCCCAAAAAATAACTTAGGATCTAGTGCACTTTTCCAAGACCTAAAATAGTTTTGAGGTCTTAGACTCCTAGGTCATCCGTACAGTAGTATCCTATAATGTAGGGCAAATAGGGCTAATTTGGTTCATAATATGCAGTCCACTAATTTCTACCTAGAAATCTATCTAGATGGATTGGAAAAGACCTAATCTCTCTCTTAGGGATCTATAGGACCTTAAGGCTTCTAAAACCACACTTGTTTTGAATCTCTCAAACACTCCCTTGCACATGCACTCAAATTTCTCCCTGTCATACACCTAACTGGACATTCATTGCTCGCCTAGGGCATGACTTTAAAATTAACAAACTGACTCTTCAAACCTCCTACTTGAGTATTTAGAATTTTAGAATATAAAGAGGATCCTCTACAAGATTTATCTAGGCCATGGTGATTCCCACAATCAGATTCTATGGGGGAGCCATGAAACCAAAAACCACTTTGTCTCCTACAACAACTAAACTAGTTTCAAAATAATTTACAAAACCTATCTACTCTACTCAAAACAGCTTTGCCACTGAATGAAAAACTCTTAAAACTATCTTCACAACATAGATTCAACACTGGAACAATATTTTCAATCCATTAAAACACTTTTTCACTCAAAACAAGTCGACTATTGCAGAAAACCAGAACACATAGCTTCTATTCACTTCAAAATTCTTACTACATCACACAATTCTTCCTAGCCTTAACATGATATGACCATGATTATAGGCCTTTATGTAAACTACCAATGATGTTTCCTTGAAGGGAATCCATTTTTTCCATTTGTTGTCATGCAACATTAAAAGTTGCTAAGCAAATTTATGACAACTTTTGTAAATTCTTGCATAGTTATGATTGTGGGTCTCAATTCGACCTAGAATGGTGTAGAATGAATCTAGGAACCATTTTAGGCACTATAATACACTCTCCCAAGCCTTAAAGGATTTTAGACACTTTGAACCTGTTTCCCACCTTAGGCCTAAACAAGTACTAACTACTAGAAAGCAATAAAAACTAGATTGGATTGAGCACTAACTACTAATCCATCTAGTTAAACACTTTGCAAGACCTTCTAAGGTCAAAAATAAAAGATACTAACTTGGCTAAGGTCAGTACAAGCCAAAATTGTAACAAGATTGGGAAGTTGCCTTGGCGCTCCTACACCAAATAACAAGCATAGAACTACTTGTAGTAGTATTAGTATTAGCATGCAAGAAAGTTATCCTCATTTTCATGTCAACGGAAGCAACCTCTAGCTCCATCTTTTCTAGCTTCTTGGCTAGATCCTCTTTGTATTTTATAGCTTGCTCAATTTCTATGTCAACTTAAGACATTCCTATAGGTATAGTTTTACTTTGCTTAGGTTCATTAATAGTTATGCTAATAGCCTTTTTCTTGTCTTTATCAGAGACATCTTTATTTCTTATTTTGAGCTTTGTATTCTTCTCAATATCATGAGTGTACAGTTGCCTCATGACAGGTACTTCTTCTGGAAACTCATCTATGCTAGAGTTTGCTTTTTTATTTATAGCTTGTTTTCTAAAGGCTTCAAGGTCACCAAATAAATCTGTATCTAGACCTTTAACCTCCTTTTTTAGGCTTTTAGCCTTAAGCTCATTTCTTCTTATATCTGCCAAGAGTTATTCTCTCTCAGTTAACAATTCATAGAGCTCTTGTTCATGCCTTTTCCTTGCATCTGTTATCTCTAAATCTTGCTCACGTTTATTTATTATTAAGGCTATAATCTCCTCTCTTAAATTTTTAGAATCATAAGATGTTGTTTCTGCAAAAGATGTCTCTCCAAGTTGTTCTAGTGTTTCTTCTACAGGGAAGAATCTTGCATATGTCATTTCACCCTCTTTGAAAGGATCAAAAGGTACATCAGCTCCAAATGGATCTATGGGTGTTGATTTTTCAACACTCTTAGATGAATATGATCTTCTCTCAGGGATAGGGGTCGCCATTCTCCCTTTTGAAGTGTTGGTAGAATCATGATTTGATCCACCTCTCTTGGACCACTGTCTCCTTCTAGGTGTATGGAGCTCTTCTCCTATATCCTTTTCAGGATTAGCTCTAAAATAGGACCTGGTGTTCCTTTGCTAACTCGTTTTAAAATCATACAAGAATTTTTAATCAATAATATGCAAATCACACTAGAATGCACAAAGCTAGAGTCACCACCCACAACTAGTATGGGAAAATAATACTAAACTGACCAAGAAATGGACTATAGACAATTATTCATTACATAATTTACAAAAATCCATTCCTCCCCAGTAGAGTTGCCAATTTTTTAGAGCTTTTTCTTGCAGAATCTCAATATAGCATCAATGTTTGACTCTTAGATTCCCAACTCTTGACTCATACAAGTAATAGTCTAATTAATAAGGATTAATCCTCCTTATTCTTTGAGCTCCACAAACTCAGGCGGGTGTACCTTTAACAAGTTAATGCTTCATAGTAATCTTAACAATGGATCAAGGGCTACATCAATTTGCCTATTGCCTTTTACTGCAACAACTGATAGCACATCTTGCAGATGACTATGATCAATTTAACATAGAGCTTGACAAGCCAGACCATGAACTTGACAATAGTAAATAACAGTGAAACAAGGATTCTCATCCTTCTTCTTTTTAGAGTTCTTGACTCAGGAAGGCTAACCTAATGATTCTCTCTCTAAGGAATCAACAAGTTAAATTATATTCTCCAATACAAGTAATTAAACATATATGTTCTTGATAACAGAAATGTAAATGATTGTTTAGATTTAAGATTGATGATGATAACTACTTATCAAAACCTACACCAGTGCCTAATTCTAGGAAAAGAGTCAATAGAAATATAAGTTCATAGAAAATATTAATGGAAACACACATGAAACCCAGATAGAGTGCCTTACAAACTATCTTCTCATTCCCATACCCATGTATCAAATTCTCATATTAACATTTAACCCTCTGGAACTACTTATAAGATTTACTCCCTCGAAAGAAACTTACAAATAATCGCACAGTTACCATAACTGGTATATTTAAAATGCCTTACAAATTAAACATACAAGAACATAAAGAGAAATACAAGAAGACATCAAAGATATGGAACAAGAAACCCCCACTATATTTTATTAATATACTTCTGCTTCAATACATTCAAAAATACTTAAAGCTTGAAAAATAGGCAAAAATAAGAAGTTTGCCTCGTAGTTATAAATTTACCATCCTTTACAATATTTTACATCTTTCTATATATAGAGCACTAGCCATTTTGGAATCCTTAAAGATCAAGGATGCAACAAGCTTCAGATGGATAGGCTAAACCTAAACGTGCTAGAAGAAAAAATTACATTTACAATTTTAGTTGGTGGAAAAACACTTAACTAGATGATCTAATATGATTCCAAATCTTTGGCAGCTGGCACCTTTGTTCGCAGATATTCTGGGTAACATTTTAAGGTTGTTGTGAGACCTAGTGACTACCAATATAGGTTAACTTACACTAGTCTTGCTGATGACTGCCCTCCTTGTGCTCATTGATCAGGTGCCAGGTGCCATTCTACTCCTCATCCAACACATTCAAGTCAATGGTTGCTGGATTTTTCTTCTTGGGCTTTGTGATGACATCCCACTATGTAACTTCTACCTCTGAAGGCTAATTAAAGCTCTAAATGTTTTGTAACTGTATATTTTCCCTGTCCCATGTAGCATCTATTATGACCTTGACATCTATAAAAAACTTCATGAATTTTGTCTCTACTTTAAATGCTTCATCCAGTGTCTTATTGAATTTATTCATATCCAAGACAATGTTATCTATTATGAATGCCTCCTTAATAGGCAATAGAGTCTCAAACTCATTTTTCCATTCTTCCACTGCTTTGATCTTATGATCTTCTCCCTTAATTAGAGGAATAAATCTGTTGTAATCTAGGCCAAACATATTGATCCTTGCTTGAATTTGATACCTTCTAGCTAACTCAATTAACAAGTCTACATCTATGAAGATGTATGGGACAATAAGCTTTTCCAAACATGATGTCCATGGGTTTGAGATGGGAATTAGTTTTTCCTTATTACTATAAAAATAATTAAAAGGATGATAACCAGAAACCCCAAGAGTAAGTGGATCTCTACAACTGGACATATCATTAGAGAGGAATTTGTCATTTACCTTTTTTCCTTGGTTAGTCACAGGTAGTAGATCCATGAATTCCTCAGAGTAGTTCCTTTTTCCTTTTTGGTCATCCTCTGCATCTCTACTTGCCCCACTGGTTGAAGCCCCGCTTGGTGCTGCTTGACTCATTTTTGGCTATTCTGAATATTCCTCTGAACAATTCTTCTCTCATATACAAGTTCTTCCTTGAAATTAACTCTAAAATTCAAGCAATTCACTTCTGAAAGCTCTGAAACTTATGGAATCTCTTGGCTTTGCACTCTGAAAACATTGGTAAACTGAAATGCATAAAGGCTACACCTATTTATCACTGAGAATTCAATGCACCAGTCTAGTCGAGGACCTAGAAATCGTTACTCAATCACTTCTGTCATAACTCTACATGCCTCGACATCAATCCTTTCCTAACCATGGTGCCTTAAGTTGATAGGTAATCAAATTTGAATAGGACAGTTGACAAAGTTATGAGTGCCTTTTTCAATTTTAAAACCTTATTATATGTAAAAAGGCTTTAAACTCGATATGATTGGCTTGTTTTTCCTACCTTTTCACAGCTCAGCAAATTTTTTTACATCCTGTCAGAATCTTTCCTCTTTAATAGGCCAACCTTTTTACTTCATGGTGTGACAACAAACCCTTACAGTTTTACCATACTCTTACCACTGTCTATCTAGAAATTGTGCGACTGTGTTATCTCCAAGTTGTTGAGAGTTTAGCTTGACCCAGGTTACATCACGAGATTCAACGCCCACCACACAATCTTCTTCTTCATCAACGGTCATCTCCAAGTCACTATATAGTTTTCTTAACCCTTACTTTGTTTAGAGATTACACGAACAAGGCAAAATAAAAACCATGTTTAAACCTTGAGTTTATCTGGAGATTGCGCGACTAACTGAGTCTCTGAATTGTTGATCATCTCAACTAACCATGGATCTACTCTGAGATTATGCACACACCACTAGATTTGAGTTACATCAATGGTTTAGATCTTTCATTTCAACTTAGCCTTTAGTTTAACTTAACCTTAAGTCATTCAGAGATCTTGCGACTAAGTTATCTCTAAGTCACTGAATGTTTCACTTTATCCCGAGTTTACTTTGAGATCATGCGCACACCGCTATTAGATCAAGATCAACACCTTGCACTGAATCTCTGAATTATTTTGTACCTGTTGAAATTATCATGAGATTATGTGACCACTCTTGATCTCCCTTTCAATCTACGACGTGCGCTGAATCTCCCAATCTCTAGATTAAACTCTAGTTTGTTACGAGATCATGCGACTAAAGGCTATCTCTAAGTCGCTAGATGGTTTTATCAACCTTGGGTTTATTCTGAGATTTCATGAACATCACAGATCTTTCAGCCACTACACATGTGTCTACATCTTAGCCATTATCTCTTGAACACTGAATAATCCTTAACTTTTGTACTTCTTCTAGCGATTCAGTGCTTGCCACAAGATCTAATCTTCATCTACGATTCAGATTCTCCCTTGGTAGATCTAAACTGGCTTTGACTTAACCAAGGCTAACCATGGTATATTTGGAGATTTGGCGACTGAAGGAATCTCTAAGTCCCTAAATAAATCTTCTAACTCAGGTTCTATTTAGAGATTACATGCCAGCCCTAAGATCTTTTCCTGATCAACGATCAGGGATAACTTTAAGAAACCCTCTCCTAGGAAAAAGTGTAAAATCCTGGCGAATCACACATTAATTTAGGGGAAATTTTTTCTTGATGATGGCGAATTCTTTTTCCAAATTAACAAAATAATATAAAGGCGAAGGCAAATTTTTCCCTACCCAATGAAAATTCCATAAAATCCTGGTGAATAATACATTAATGTGGGGAAAATATATATTGTGTGAGGCAAATTTTTTTCTTTTGAAGTAAATACATTATAATATATGAGGCGAATGATTTTTTGTTGAAGGGTAAAAAAATAATTGTGCTAGTGAATTTTATGTGCCTTTTGAAATTTTTTTATTTTTTTTGGCTAATCTATCGTTAAGTATGGGAAAAATAAATATTTGATTGGCGATTTTTAAAAGATGGGACTTGTCAATGCGTCAATACGTCATGTGGGCCAACACCAACTAATTTGTTTACAGATTAAACACATGTTGGTATCTATAAGCACAAAAATTTACATCGACACACAACCTAATAGTAACATCCATCATTTTATAATGTTAAATGTCTTATTTGAGACCATTTGATGATCCTAGATGAATGGCTGAAGTTTAATTAATCTGCACCATAACTATTATCTAATTAATGCAACATCACGTAATGACATCATTATTTACACGTATCAAGTCTTACATATGTTTAGGTGGACGGCTGATAATGTATCATAGTTGTCGTTAATAAAAGAAATGTTTTATCACTGACACTAAATCTAGCTATTTCTAATTTCACACACTCATGCTTTTAATATGAAAGATTTACAGAATTTTGAAGGACAAATGAATTAATCAGGTTAGAGAAAGAACTAAGGGCTATTTATAGATGATCTACACTTCCTTCTTTTTCAATGCTAGTGCTTGAAATATTGCATCTGGTTTTGGTATTTAGGTTGTATTAGTATAATTTTAGATATTGTGGTAGTTGTTTTTTGAAGATGGACACTCCTATCCATTTGATAAGCACGTCTGCGAAGGAATAGAAGGCCTTTTTGGGCCCGGTCTCAAACCAAACCCTTGAATCAGTTTGCAAGGAGTTTGGAGCCTTTACAAATGAGGCTGTGAGGATGGTGCTGGGCCATAAATTTTTGGAAAATGTCGATAGGTATCGAGTTAACATGGACATTACGTCCCTTTTTTGGCATCTCTTTTGGACCTCGGGGGAGAGAAGGTGGATATGCTCCTTCTGTTAAGAAAGTTATTCAAACCTGAATTCCTGGGTGACATTGTTGAGGTTATTGTTTATGCAAAATTAGGGGTGGGGATCCCTTGGGCAAGTGATATACGCAAGCTTTTCAAGTTAGACAAAGATGTGGTCATTCAACCTTTTCTTTTGAACCTGGATGTTTAGTAGTTGACGCGCCATAGGAAATGGACACAAATTGGTAGGGATTTTCTTCGCAAATGGTTTTTGTTGGATGACTTGGTGGACTGCGGATGGTTGTATGAATTGGCAGAGCTTGTCGTCTCTGGAAAGTTCTACTTAGATGGAGGGTAAAATCCTTAGTGTTGTGTCCCTATGGCCTCCACCTGAAAATTTTGAAATTTTCACTATAGTAGGTTTTGTCTTTAAAGTTTTGTAAGGACTTCAAGTGAAAGTCTCCAAGTCTGAAATTCTGAATTTATGAGAAATTTCGAATATTGTAAATTTATAGAAAATATTAATGAAAAGTTTGCAACTTCATTTCAGTTTTTTTTATGGATTTAATTGTAAAATGTGTATGTGTGAGTCGTGACTTGTGACATATATGATTTTATAATTTGTGAAATTGAAAATGAACCAAACAAATGTTAAATTTTTAATGTATGACATCATGTTATTTATTTAATAGTAATATAAATTAACTTTGGCATGTATCATGTCACATGTGTGACTGTGTGACTTCCGAATTATGAAATTTTAAAGTAGTTATTCTTTAAAATTTAAACTAAAACTAAAATCTAAAATTAGCAAATGCCAAATGGAAATTCATAAAACATATAATAATTACAATTTCAGGACTACCAGTCACATCGAGTTAATATCGCCTCTTTGGTAGCGGAGTTGTCCGCCGTCACTGACAATTGCAAGTGGTATGTACATTTGGCAAGTACATTGTACTATCAACTATGAGCATTGATACCGTCGACACGTACCTTAAACCTATTTATTTAGAACCCTAATTTGTAAACATATTATTCGAGACCGTTGATTGATGTAGATCAACGGCTACAGTTTTATCTTGGGCAAAGTTTCTCAAAATGAATGTCTTGTCAGAGTGAAAGTGACATTCTTTAGCCATTAGGAAATTTGCACGGTTTCCAAAATTGTACTAGTACAAACTATAGTTATTAGAACAGTGACCACTGACTATATTAGTAATTTCCCACAGTCCTGCATTAATGCATTAATGAGAATGATTTACCTAACGATATCGAAGATATGGATTCACAGGGCTATTAATAGACATTCTTGCTTGCTTCTTCGTCAATTTCAATTTGCTTTTGCCTTTCAGCCTCGACCCTCGAATTTCAATTTTCTATGTAGTTTGAATATTTAGGTTTTAAGTTTAGGCAGAGATGGGCACACCAATTAGGTTGAGAACTACATCGATTGATGAGCAAAAGACCTTTTTGGGCAGGATACCAGATGAAGTACTCACTTCTATTTGCAAGGAAGTAGGCTCTTTCATTACCAATGCTGTGTTGATGGTGCTCGGCCATGAGTTCATTCGCAACGAGAGGAGATACCGTGTTAGCACGAACATTACATCACGCTTCTTGGCGTCTCTTCTTGACCTCAAAGGAGAGAAGGTAGACATGCTTATGCTACTGCAGAATATTTTCAAGGATCAATTTATGGTGGACGACGTCCAAGTCATTGTCTTTGCAGAACTGGGGTTGGGTATCCCTTGGGCTGATGAAATTGAAAAGCTTATCCAGTGAGGCAACAATGTGGAAATGCAACCCTTCCTACTAAACCTTAATGAAAGGCAGCTGACGCAGCATCAGAAGTGGGCGCTACTGGGGAGGGACTTCCTGCGGAAGTGGTTTCAGCTTGATGACTTTGAGGAGACGAACTAAAATTGGTTTGATGAATTCGGGGAGATTATCCTCAACAGACAATTCTTCTCAGACAAGGATGGAGATGAAGACCCTTAGTGTTTATGTTCTTGAAATGGGTTTCCACATTTTGTTTGTTTTTTTGTTTTTTTCTTATATGATCAACCAGTGCCCTTGTGGCAACATATTTTGTAACTATTTAGATACTTCCCATTTTGTGGGTAAACATACTTCCCATTTTGTAGGTGTATACGGAGTGACTATAGTCTAAAGTTAACTGTAAAACTCTATAATTATAAAGTATATTATAATATTAGTGATGTAAATTTTCAAAAAAATTAATGAATTTTTTTATGTTCAACTCTTAATAATTATTGTAATTTTTCTATCTTCCTCCGCAAACGAGACTCGTATTAGTGTGAGATAATAGATTGTCTGCGTAATATTGTTTAATTGCAATTTTTTAAAGAAATCTTAAGACTTCATATTGTTTAATTGCAATTTTGTAAAGAAATGTAAAGACCTTAGACCTTAGACTTTACTTTTGATAAATAATAAATAATAAATTATATGCCCAATGCCCATTCAGTGAATCGTGATTCACATTGTCAAATCGATGTGTGAATCTGTGATATCATATAATATGTATTATAATTTATGAACCAAAAAATGTAACAATGTTTAATGTATGTGTGTTATTTATTTAAGAGTATTAACTTAATTTTTTCATGTCAATGACAAATGTAATTATCATTATGTGGCATGTGTGCGACTGCAAATGTGGAATTGTAAAAGTTTAAAGCCTTTTATAAATTATGGTTAGTAATCAATTAATAAATAATTAGAGTATTAGACAGTTATCTGTGATTGCAATATTTTAAATTTAATTAGTTATTTTTATATTAGACAGTTTCAATATTTAATCTTTTTTAAATTTAATAAATTTGTGGCGTATGGTGTTACCTATAGTTGTATTTCTGGAGACTGTTGGATGAGCAGAGATCAATGATGTACGATGTATTTCAGGCCAAAAGGGAAAAGAAATCCCATTTCTACAATCCTATTCTGAAATCATGACGCTTGTATACTCATTAAACCGGACGACACGTGACCACTCACACAATCCTATTCTGAAATAAAAAATACGTGTACACTCATTCAATCGGACGACATGTGACCACTCACTCAATCAGTGTCATCCGATAGATATAATTCAAAGTAAATAAATGTGACCCACCACAATTACAAATGATGGTGACTGCCACCAACCATTGGATGAGTAGAGATCAATGATGTACATTGTATTTCGGACCGAAAGGGAAAAGAAATCCCATTTTAGCAATCTTATTCTGAAATAACGACATGTGTACACTCATTCAATCGGTGTCATTCGATGACGAGTGATGACCGGAAGACCGATAGATAAAGGAATATTAAAAGAAACCAGCGACTATTAACATGAGTGACAATAAAATTTAACATGAGTGATGAGTCACAGCTGAAAATTTAGTACTACTCCTATTTTACAATTTTAACCTAAGTTTTTATATTTTCAGATCTTACTAGTATTATGTATTGGAGAATCAGAGATTCAGAAAGGGGTTACAGGTAACGGCTTCTGGGTTGAGGATTGAGGAATGCAACAAAGTCTCTCAGCTCTTTGCCCACTCAAAGTCTACATAAATTGAATTTCAGGGTAAAATCTTGAACACCCACGTCCCGCCCTTTAAATTTTTCAAATTTGGAGGTTTACTGTTTAGATTGTAGTCATAGAATTGGGGTTGAATTTTCAAACACACCTGTAAATTGTAGCTGTCACTAGTATACCATAGTCTATGATGGGAAAAACAAATACCAAGAGTATGAGTAAATGGAAAAGAAAGAAAACTAAGATAATAGACTTCCACAAACTGGTTAAAACACCAGGTTTCACTGATGAATTCCATGATATTTTTGATCTTGTTATCTATGAAAATAAGGAAATCCTGAAAATTAGATTTGCACTTGAAAATAAGTGTAAAGATCCAATGAAGGATTCAAAATTTTGTCCATTTAACAACACGTTAAAGGAAAAGACAAATAAAATTGCATCATGGGTTGTTGGGTCAGCACGCATGGCGTTACCTCAAGTATTCCCTTGTCCATAAATTGTCATACTCTGCGCCCAAAATTATGATGAAAATAGAAAAGCAATTTTCAATAAAAATACTCAGGAGGAAATTTTGTCGATAACAAAGACTGAGTTTGCTAGTCTGTTGGACCTAGGGTTTGAATCGCAAAAATCAAACATGTACATTGACCTGGGAAAGCTAGCAGAGACTTATGAAAATTTAGATGCACAAAGGAAAGATTCATATATCAGAGGAATAAAAAGTAGTTCTAGTATGGATCCAGATCATAAGCCTCCTTATGATTATGATATTTTTGTGCAGTGGGTTCAGGATTGTATTTCCTTGCTAGCATTTTGTTTGGGATTGGATAGTAACAAAGAAGTGGGTGCCAACATTCTTGAAATGATTTTTCAAATTCATTGTGAAAAGAACCAGTAAAATATAATTTTATTGAACGCACTGTTCATTACATGCAAGAATAATCGCTAATGATTAAAAGAGGTTCACAGAAGACATTTAGGTTCACAACATACTTGTGCTATCTTCTTTTAGAAAAGCATCATGTAATATTTCAGACAAACAAGATTCAAAGTCAGGTCCAAAATGCACTATATAAATGGACACCTCAGATAAGGATGAGTGATAATAGAAGGAACTATAAAAAATTTGTAGACTTCTTTTTTGCACCTATGTATCATAAAATTACAGGCACTCCGTTGCCTAGATTGTTAGAGTAATAGTCCTTTTGGGTTATTAATTAAATCATTTTGATCTAATTACTAACTCACCTATTCACTCTAGTTACTTAAGCCAATCTTAGGGTTTCCCTTTTAGGGTTTCGTGATTCCTTTTTAAGGAATCACCTCTTTATATTTTGCAATAGAGATATTGTTCATAATAGATTTATTCTTTTGTATGTGAACATGATACCTCTGATATTTTGGCCTCCATAGTTTTTCTCTCTTTCTATTCTTTTGCTTCTTCCATGTGACAGGGTTATGCATGTAGGTGTTCTTGGGAGATTAGGATTCTACCTAATCTAACATGTTATCAGAGCCATCCTGCGGCTCTCTGTTCATGTTTTGATTGAAGTGGTTCAGAAGTAGGAGGTCTTCAAGTTTTCAGAGTTTTTTATGTAGATTTAGAGGTGGGCTTTGTTTTTGGTCACTTTGGGCTTAAACAGACATCACCATTGAGCTCAGAGCACCTAAAAACCCTAGAATCCATATAAAACTTGTCTATTTTAGACAACGTTGGCTCTGAGGTAAGATTTTTTGGTTTTTAGGGCCGTACGAGCATGGAAATCGAGAAAAAAAAATCATTTTTTAAAAGGTTTTTGGCGTTAAAAAATGTAGCCAGTGCTTATGATGAAGGCACCATTGCCGCTCCACCACAGCCAGCACTGCCACCCAGCCCACTGCCACCTAGCCCCCGTCGGCCTGGCACCACCGACCTGCTTCACCGCCGTGCGCGCCTCCCAGCGCGGTTTTAGCCCCGTAGGATCCTCTCTCCCCCAGCAGCAGTCACATTGGTGACCAAGGGCTTCATCCTTTAGCCTCCTGTGCACCATATGCCGAGGAGCTCAGATTTTTTAAGCCCCAGGGGCTATAAAAAAAACTTTGGAGCCCTTTTTTGACCCTCTAAGGGTGTTTTTGCTCTATCTGGAGCAAACAAAGGCCTTTTTCTGACTTCTTTATATCATCAGAAAGCTCTTTCCAAGATAATTTTTTATGGTGGAGGTTGGGGTTTTGGGTTTTTCCTTTTTGATAGTGTTTTTTCTATCAAAGTCTGATGTTTCTTTTTGCCTTCCAGGAGCCATATCTTGCTCATCCAGACTCTATTTTCGGCAAACCAGATATCGTCAGAACGCTGGTTCAGTGAGTTTTTTAGTGGTAGGGGTCTTTTCTCTAGATTCTTCTCTAGGTTCTTTCTCCTCTAATTTTTTCAATTTCCCACTTTGGCAGATTACTTGGGTTCTACAGGTCCTGGGATCTCTTCTTCTATTCTTCTAGCTCACTCTTCTTTCTGTCTCTCTGAGCATTGTATACTTCTCTTCTGTAGCATTCCTTTTTTTGTAAACGCACTAAGATAAATTGCTTGATTTTGCATATCTGGGATTTCAAGCACCTTGTGTTTGTTTGTACTCACACTCAGTTATAAAGTGCCATGGGGGGTTATGATGTTTTTGCCTTATGTGCTCATCCACCTTTGTCAAGTGAGTGTCCCTTCCACGACATTTGCTCCATGATGTGTGTCTAGAAGATTATTTCTTCTACTTCGACACTGCCCTTTATCCTGTGGTTGTACCTTCTTCTGCACTATGGGTGTTCCTGATTCTTCTTCTTGCAGTTGTTTCTGGCGTTGCATTTTAGTGTTCCTGTCACACGTCTCCCTATTCAGCATTATGGGGGGGTTCACCTGTTGGTTCTATTGCTTCCTTAGTTCGGTTGAGTGATCTATGTATTTATTTTTTGTTCCTATGTACTAGGCAGATGCAGTGGCTAGGCACCTATGCATTTAGGTGAGATGGATCATCTACTATATAGACACTCGTTCATTCCTACTTTTGGAGGTCACCTCTTTGATTGATCAACTCTTCAGACTTTGTCTTCTCTACCTGGTCATGCACTATTTTAGTGGGGGTTCCAACAGTTACTTCTAACAGTGTTTGCAGCTTCATGCTTTAGAGATGCTATACACGCTCTTTCTTGTTCCTTTCTTTGGGACATTCCCTAGATTGGAGGTTTTGTTTCCTTCATCTAGTTTATCTCTTTTTGGGGTAGCATTTTTTCCACTGGGTTTTCTCTATTTTCCCACTTTACAGAGATTTCTTGTATTTGGGTACCTGATCGGGCCTTTGTTGCCGGGACCCATCTTTTTTGCTTTCTGCAATAGTCTCCTAGGTTTTGGCTTCTCCCTAAGCTTATATTAAGGGGGTGTTAGAGTAATAGTCCTTTTGGGTTATTAATTAAATCATTTTGATCTAATTACTAACTCACCTATTCACTCTAGTTACTTAAGCCAACCTTAGGGTTTCCCTTTTAGGGTTTCGTGATTCCTTTTTAAGGAATCACCTCTTTGTATTTTACAATAGAGATATTGTTCATAATAGATTTATTCTTTTGTATGTGAACATGATACCTCTGATATTTTGGCCTCCATAGTTTTTCTCTCTTTTTGTTCTTTTGCTTCTTCCATGTGACAGGGTTATGCATGCAGGTGTCCTTGGGAGATTAGGATTCTATCTAATCTAACATAGATTGCCTATGTCTTGTAGAGATTGCATTCAACTCGGAAGTAAAATACAATTGGCTGACTGGTACTTCATGGAAGACTACACTGTGTTAAGGTGTTACGATTCAGTGGTAGAACCCTACAAACTTCCAATACATGTTACAGAGAGGGTTTTTGCATTGGAATATGTTCAGCAGATGGAGAGTGAACCGCCTCACAATAGGTATAGAATAATCATGCACAAGGCCTTTCTCTTCGATGCATGCAATTGAATTCTTCACGCTTGTGAAGCAATTTTTAGGGATACAAATCTAAAAACTAACTAGGAATGAAAAAAATGACTCAAAAATATTCCTAGCTTGACATCATCCCTGGCAGCGGCGCCAAAGATGAACCGCCTCACAATAGGTGTGGAATAATCATGCTCAAGGCCTTTCTTAGGAATGGTTTATTCTATCTAAGGACTACTTCTCCCATTATGAGGTGCATTTAACTTGTCAACCCAGGGACGTATACTTGAAATGGTCGGCACAATATGTGCACTAGGTTCCTTAAGGAGTCATTTTGCTTATGCTGCAGGAAGGTAAAAATGCATAAAAAAAACCTACACTAGTGCTGTAGGAAAATAATACATTTATCTCCTTACTAAAATGAATGTTAGAAATTGCAAACTCTACTTAAACCTATACTTTCAACCTAGAACATCCATTATAACTATTCTTGCAGATGTTGCAGGAACATTCACAAGGTACAATGTTGCAGGAAGAAATTGTAACTTCTATTAGAAATACTGGAGATGCTAGAAATGCTAGAAGGAAATCTATTCTATTCTAACCTATTCCACCTCCCAAGTGGGCCCCCTTGGTTGGTTTCTACTAATCTATTAACACAGAACGTAAACCAAGAATTACTTCATTGTATTTCAAAAACTCATTACATAAAAACAATACATGAAACTTGAAATAGATTATTGTAAGATATAATAGTTTTCTTCCAAAAACTTATTTCTCTAAATTTCCTATCTAACTTCAAACTATCGGTCCAATCCCTATATATAGAGGATCAAAAAATTATTACAAAATAGAAAAGAAACTATCTTGTTGAAAACATGTTGGAGAAGAAGATGGAAATGCAATAGCCCGCAGTGTGGGTAATAAAGCTTGGGCGACTAGTTCAACATAATAAAGTGCAGAGCGAATATATCAACACTACATCCCCGTGTCCTGGAATAATGGCTCCTCCATTGTAGCAGCCATATTTCTTGGTGCTGTGATGATCACTCTGCCGTAGCTGGTCCTCAACAGTCTTCCTTGAATGTTGTCGACCACTCTCCAGCCGCTTTCTCTCCTGTCAAGTTAGTTGTGATGCAGAAATATTCATGGAACAAGCTTAATCAAATTAAATCAAGATATTAGAACATATATTTTGATGGTTATATGTAATACTGCACTATATGTATAATATTAGCAAAATATGTCACAAACATCTACCCATGGTTTATCAGTTCTATCTGGACTTTATCACAAGTTTTAATTGGCTAGGTTCTCAAATGTTTTGTCAGAAACTA
>MU223172.1:521931-535511 GCA_018584345.1 Thuja plicata | reverse complement strand
AAGCAGGATCCTCTGGGAATGGAGAGAGATTATGGTCTCCATAGATCTCCCAGAGACGTGTCCAAAGATGATGAGGACAATCAATGTCCGATATAGCCAATACAGTGGCATGATCAACACTAGACACAATAAGATCTGCTATGTGATCTCTGATAAAACCCCATGCTATTTTTCCCTCTACAGTGGCTGGTTCAGGTATGAGATCATACAAATAAGGCAAAAAATTAAGCCACCTACAATGTGTAAGTATACCCTTTGCCCATGACTCATAATTGCCCCGTTCCAAACTGACAACTGAAGGGTGAGAAGAAAAACCCATGATAACACTTCTAGAAAGTAAAACAAACTGAGAAGTCTGACCTTATTCCATTCAGATCAAAACCTAGCGCAAGAAGGAGGGAAATAGAAGTTGCAACTTTGACACTGAAAATAGGAGCTCAAACGGCTAAATCAGCAACCGAAACCAGCACCATTGCGTCCGGCTCAGAAACACCTTTCCGGCAATATTTCGTTTTCTAAAAAACGATACCGGATGCCCAAGTTATGGCCAAAAAACCAACTGCCCCTCCGAATAACAAGCCACTAGAAAAAACCAGTCACGAGCCTAAATTTGACGGCCGTCTGGACGTCGCCGGAAAAATTGTACGGCCGCCGGAATATGAAAAAGTTGCCGGAAAAATTCAAATATATGCCGGAAAAATGTTTTCCGGCCGCTGACGTCGTGCTGACGTCAGCAGGCACAGAGGGCGGCGGGCCGGTGGCGGCCGGGCGGTCGCGCCGGCAGCGGTGGTGACAGAGCCGGGCGCGGGCAGCGGCTTGGTTGCGGCCGGGCGGCGGCTGGCCGCGGCGGAGCAAGGGGGGCGCGGCCGGCAGAGGTGGTGGCCTGCGCGGAGGAGGCGGCGGGTTGCGCCGCTTGTCTGGGCGGCGGGCTGACAGAAGAGGCGGCCGGCGGGCTGGGAACGCCGACGGGGTGGTGCCCGGGTGGCCGCGGGGCGGCGCCCGGGTGGCGCAAAAAAAATATAACTGACTGCGTTTTTTTAAACGCGAAAAATCAATAAAAAATTGATTTTTTTTTATTTTTTTTTGCGAGGAATGCCTCGATTTGCGAGTCGTACGGCCCTAGGAGGCGAAGAAATTTTCCCTGTGCTCCCGGAGGCTAAATAGGTCGAGTCTTATGTGATTTTGACTCTCCCGGGCCTTCTGAACGCAATGGCGGTGTCAGTTTTGGCTCAATCTACTCCAGAAAATGGTGCCTCCTTGGAAATGCTAGAAAAAACCCCAGAGAGGTTGCAGATGATGCTTTCAATTCGCGGCTTCAAATGTCTTCAAACCAGACAGCAGCAGGGCGGCTCTGATACCATTTAGGATTTTGCAAACATGCAAATCCACAGACCCCGAATACACCTGCATGCAAGAACCTGATACAAAGAAGAAGCAAAAAATGAAAAAGATGAAGAACTCAGAAGTTACTCAAAAATGAGAGCGAAATTATAATCTGAATTAATGAAGAGTAATTACAAAGTTTGACCTTATAAAGGTGAACAAACCCTAAAACCTAAGAGCTAGGATGCGCAATATAATTAATATAAAGTATTAATTATATGCACCTAAGTGACAGCATAAGCCGAAAAAGAGTAAACTGATTACTCTAACAAGTCTCACATGGACAACAAAGATCTCGCACTTCAAATGCACCACAACGCATGTTTACCCCTTTGGGTGAACCCATAGATGCCATCTTTCGCAAGCTAGTCCAAGCTAACCAAGTCGTGTATCCCAAAATATAGCCATTTGATGACTCAACTCCTAAGCCAGCTTGGTATAAAGACAACGAGTACTGTGAATACCACCATGTTAAGGGACACACCACCCTCAAATGTATGAAGCTGAAACACTATATTCAGGATCTCATTGACCGCAAGGAGATCAAAGTGGACTCTCCTACCCAATCATCACCAAATGCGAGCCTTAAAATTTATCAAAATGCATTCCCTAAACACACTTTAGGTACAGGTCCAGGCAATCCTACTCAGTCCTCTTATCAGGGGAAGGGTAAACAAGTATAAAACACTGACAAAAAAGATTATACCAATGCCTATATCAACTACGATAATCTCATCGACTGCATATCCCAAGTCTATTCCTCTGTCAATGTCATCCATGTCAAGGGTGCTGATAACCAATGTGCCATCACCACTAGTAGAGATAGGATAACAGTCATAGGTGCTGGTCCTACCCCATCTGCTGGGACCCAATACAACATTTTGGAACACCTAGGGAATACTCCAGCCCAAATTTCCATCTTGGATCTTCTCCGCACATCACCCACTTATCAAGAGATCCTCAATAAAGCCTTGCAAGAATCTCGTGTTCCCAGCGACATCAACCTCACTAAATTCCAAAACCTTGTCGGACACCTGTTTGCATCTTGTGTGATCTCCTTTAAACCAACAGAATGCCCTCAGAAGAGACCAATCATAATCTCCCATTCTGTATCGCTGTCATGGTTAAATATTTTACCGTTAAATGGGTCATGATAGATAATGGTTCGGCCCTAAACTTGTGTACTCTAAAATTCATAAAATAGTTGGGTTGCACTGAAGATGATATAACAAATAATGTCATCAAAATAAAGGCATATGACAATTTAGAGCGTACTTCTGAAGGCACCATATCATTGCCCATTCAAGTGGGCCCAGTTATCCAGGATACATTATGTCATGTTGTTGATCTTGTCCTTCCCTTCAACATCCTCCTTGGATGCCCATGGACTCATTCTATGCAATCTGTCCCCTCCACCTACCATTAGTGCATCAAATTCCCATATAACGACACTGAGATCACCATCCACACAGATCCCAAACCCTTAGCATACTGCAATGCATTGGAAACATCCTTTCCACATTCCAATCACTATCCTAGGATCGATGTTGGTACCTGTATCGCCAGTTCATCTCGAACCCATTCAGACCCAGAAAAAATCCTCTCTTCCACCTTATCCATAGTCAAGATCAACAACAAAGGTTGTGGTGAGTATAGTTTATCTGATGCCTTCGCAGTTGGAACACTACCAATTGATCCACACACTCAAGGCCGCCAACCTAATCTAAGCAAGACAGAATCAGAGACAACCAAGGCACTACAATTTGGTCCTACCACTTTTATATCAAAAGATACTTTGACTGGCCAGGAAATGACACCAGACATCAACCAATGGCTATATAAAGATCCACTACCCAAGGACACAAGTCGCCTCAATTACTTCAAAGATAAGTACCCCGCAAATCACAAACTAGTGACAGAAAAATGGAACTAACAAGGAGGTGGCCTTGGTTATGATGAGAAAGGTATGAAAGATCCTATTATACCTACCAGACTAGAAAAGCACCTAGGCCTTGGCATGGGCTCTGACATGGATGGGGGCACCAATGAAAACAACTTTGCCTCTTGTCCATCTCTAGGCAAAATCGCTGACATCGAAGATATCCCGGAAGAGAAAGTTGTGAGAGCCTTTTATGATGTTTTCGACGATGAAACCTTCTTGAGCAATTCTGTCCTACAAAAACTTTCCATCCTCTTCATTGACCTTCCCCTTCGCCATCCTGAACTCATAGACTGGGACCAACCAAGTGTTATACACGTTGATGAGTTCCAAAGTGAGGACGCACTCCTAAGATTTATGGGAGCAATTGAGCAAAACAATGACTAGGGGAAAGACTCAGCATATGTCTACAAACTAGACCCAAAGGCATACTTTGGGGAAGAGGAGAACTTTAGCCGCAAAAATGAAACAAAAAATAAAAATAAAAAAGAGAAAAATTGATCCTCTAGTGAAAACCCCTCTGGGGCGCTATCTGATCATAAAATGGTAAAAACAAAGGGCGTATCCCCTGGTGAAAACCTCTCTGAGGTGCCAGAGGATGAAGATTCTCCTCTTCCTCTGATCTATTATTATAGGCCTGAACAATCATTGATTCTCATTGAATAAGAAAAACCTGTCAACATGGGTACCAAAGAGAATCCCGCCATCACATACATAGCAACATCTCTGACTGAAGCAGAAGAAAGTGATCTTGTCACTTTATTAAAGGAATCCATCAACAAGTTTTTATGGTCTTACTCCCACATACTAGGATTAGACCCCAACTTGGTGGTTCACCATCTAGCAGTGGACCCAAACATCAAGCCTGTCAAGCAAAAGCTCAGAAAGATGCACCCTAAAGTGGCACTACTTGTCAAAGTGGAGCTAGAAAAGTTACTCCAAGCCAAGATCATCCGCCCCATTGACTATTATGATGGGATTTCTAACATGGTTCCCATCTCTAAGCCTGATAAATCAATTAGGATATGTACAGAATTTAGAGATCTCAATAAGGCATGTCCCAAGGATGATTTCCCCTTGCAAAACATAGACATGATTGTGGATCTCACATCAGGAGATGAGATGTTGTCACTCATGGATGAATTTTCCAGATATAATCAGATCCGCATTACAGAAGAAGATCAACATAAGACAACATTCAAAACCCCTTGGGGCACCTTTTGCTATAACATGATGCCTTTCAGCTTAAAGAACACTGGGGCAACCTATCAAAGAGCCATGACTATCATTTTTCATGACATGATTCACAAGATCCTTGAAGACTATGTGGATGATATCTTGGCAAAATCAGTTAAAAGAGAAGATCACCTAGATGTTCTGGAATACGTCTTTGATAGATTTGGACACTACTTCTTAATGCTCAACCCTAAGAAATGCATCTTTAGGATCACATCAAGCAAACTTATAGGGTTCATTGTATCCAGACGAGGCATTGAAATTGATCCAAAGAAAGTACAAGCTATCATAGAGATGCCTCCACCAAAAACACTCTGACACTATGCAACCTCCAAGGAAAGCTACAATCTATGCATTGTTTCATCTCTCAACTAGAAAACAAGTGTCAACCATTCACTCATCTCCTACAAAAAGATAACACATTCAAGTGGGATCCTCAGTGTTAGAAGAGTTTCAATAAAATCAAAGAATACTTGGCTAATCCACCCATCTTGGTACCACCTGTACCTGGTTGACCACTCATCCTATACATTTCTGCTACTACCACAACACTGGGGGCACTCCTTGCTCAATTGGACAATGAAGGAATAGAAATAGCTATTTATTATATTAGTCAAACCTTAGTGGGTTATGAGCTCAATTATTCTCCTATGGAAAAAGTATGTCTGGCAGTTGTCTTCGCCACTCAAAAACTTTGCCACTATATGCTTAGTCATACAACCAAGCTCATTTCAAAGGTAGATCCTCTCAAGTACCTACTCTCCAGGACTACACTCATAGGTTGAATGGAAAAATGGGTTATGTTTCTAAGTGAGTTTGATATTCAATATGTCAACAAAAAAGCCTTTAAAGGGAAAGTCATCGCTGACCAGCTAGCAGAAGCGCCATTGGTAGATGCTTATCCTTTGGTCACATAATTTCTAGATGAGCATTTATACATGATATAAGAACAACCAACTTGGCAACTCTACTTTGATGGGTCCTACATAGCTCATGGAGCAGGGGCAAGAATACTTTTTGTCACACCTCAAGGTGACTACATCCCTATGTCATTCAAATTGGGATTTCCCTACACAAACAACATTGTAGAATATGAGGCACTAGTCGCAGGACTCTGCATGGCCATAGAATGGAACATCACAAATATACATGTCTTTGGTGACTCCCAACTCATCATCAAACAAGTCCTAGATGAGTATCAAACCAAAGATGACAAATTGATGCCATATAAGCAGATGGTTGACAAATTGAAAGAACACTTCCTCCACTTGTAGATAAAATAGGTACCATGCTTGTAGAACAATGCTACTAATGTAATGGACACAATTGGCTCCCTCCTAGAGATTCCTCACGAGTCTACGCAATACAAATTCTTAGTTGAGCAACTACATGCTCCCGCTCATGAGAATGATGAATCGAATCACATATGTGTCTTGGTTGGTCCTCAATCCCTATGGTACCATGATATCTAAGCTTACATACAAAATGGTATCATATCCCCTCATCTCACTATAACCCAAATCCAAAACTTTAATCGCAGAGCATCCCGTTGCACCCTTGTATCCAATACCCTTTATCGTTGAGGCTATCACAATGTGCTCTCTATATGTCTAGGTGAAAATGAAGCCACCTAGGATTTACAAGAGGTACATGATGGAATCTATGGTGCCCACATGAGTGGCATGGTCCTAGCTAAGCAAATTTTATGTACAGGATACTATTGGCCTACAATGGAACATGATGCTTGTGAGTTTGTCAAGAAGTGCTTACCTTGCCAACAACATGCCAATATGATTCATGCTCCTGCCCAAGACCTCAGACCTATTGTGCCTCCTTGGCCCTTCTCTTGTTGGGGTTTTGACCTCATTGGTAAGATTACTCCCCTCTCGTCTGAAGGCCACAAGTACATAATCATAGCTATGGAGTACTTTACAAAGTGGGTCAAAGCAATTCCGCTCACACTCACTGTTGGCGTCAAAATATCCAAATTCATCCTCTATCACATTGTTTGCCACTTCGGAATACCCTCCAGCATCTTCACAGATCATGGTACACCATTTGAAAATAAACACGTCAGTGATCTCTGTGCTCACCTCCATATCCATCACTGTTTCTCTAGTCCATATTTCCTGTAAGGTAATGGCCAAGCTGAGGCAACTAATAAAACCATTCTCAAAATCCTCAAGAAAGTTGTCAATGATACTGGTCATGACTGGCGTCTCCAGATCAACCCCGCCCTATGGGCATATCGCACTTCCTATCGTACTCCTACTAGCACTACTCCATACTCCCTAGTCTACGGTGCTGAAGTAGTCTTACCAATTGAGGTCGAACTACCATCCCTCCGAGTATCATTAAGAGGTCTAATTGATGATGAAGATTACTAAGTAGCACGACTCACACAGCTTGATCTACTAGATGAAAAGTGCCAGCAAGCTTATGATCACTTGATTGTTTACCAAAATTGACTCAAGTGGAACTATAACAAGAAGGTCCACCCATGCCAGTTCTAGGTAGGAGACCTTGTGCTAAAGGAAAATTAGAAAGTGGGTACTGATCGGGAAAAGAAAGGCAAGTTTGAAGTCACCTGGAAAGGCCCATATGTTGTCACTGCATGCTTTAGTTCTGGGGCATATCAACTCTCCACTCCTGAAGGAGAACCATTGAATGATCCTATCAACATCATTCATCTCAGGTGCTTCTATGCCTGATAGCTGGTTGTTCATTCCAGTTATCTGAGAAAATCCATAAAAAGTATAAAAAGTCCTGAAGAAAGCAAAAAAACAATGTCAAACAGTCCTAAAGAAATCTCTAAAAAGTAGAAAAATGAACTAAAAAAATGGTTCCTGGCAAACAGGCACTTGGGCAATATCAAAAACATCAAAAAGATCCAAAGAAATCAAAAAGAAAAATAAAGAGAAAAATTTTGTCTAATGGTGAAAAGTTGGCAATCAGGCGCCTTGGAAAAGTATGGGTGATGAAAACCTGGAAACAAGCGTCACACATAACGGACCACTCCATTATCTATCAAACTCTCATTTCCCTCCATCACCAGCACCACATCTCCACTAACCTCTGCATTTCCCATATTCCTTGGGTGTTCGCATATCATACACACTAGTCTGAAGTGATCCTCCTATCTTGTATCCTGAGCTTTTGTACACACAATCTTGTATATTATTGTCTATAATGTTATACTATCCCAACCTTGAGCTTCAGTCTTGTATATTTCTTGTGTCCTTAGTTGCTCCTGGTGCAGAAAATGATACAATTACACTATATAAAATCATATGTTGGTTCTACAGTTTGATCACAGTGCACATTTGAACAATCAGCTTTATGAATCCCGTCTTTCTAAAAATGAGTCCATTGAGGATGTATCCTTCCTCTCGTCAACTTAAATCTAGATCATCATCTCTGGGTTCTTGTAGGATTTATCTTTCCTCTTGAACTAATCAATCAGCATACTACACTATCACACCCGTCAAGACAAATAACATGATCCAATTAAATATCGGTAGTAACCTTTGTACATAATCATTGTAACTAATCACTTGTAATTAATAGCTCAGTTTGATCCTTGTATATTCGTGACATATTCGATCTTCTCGCCATCGTGCTAACATCCTGAGTCGTCATCCTGCTAACATTCCCTGCCTGATCCTCCATAGTCCACCTATCTGGTTTATCAGTTGATTGTGACACACCAAAACAAATATGAGTCCTATTACACCCGTTGCATCTATCACATCTGTTTCCTCTAGTATCATTATTGTATCTATCATTGTTCATTAAGATTAAGTTGCATTATTCATCATTTTAGATTCATTATTCATCATTTTAGTTTCATTATATTCATCATTAGATTCATTAGATTGCATTATATCCACTATTCAGGTTGCATTGATCATCATGTTAGGTCCATCATTAAATTACATTGATCATCATTAAGTCAATCATTTAATTGCATAGTTAGTATCATTTTAGAACTTTGCATAATTAATCCATCATTTAGATTCATCTTGCATCACTTAGATTCATATCTTGCATAATTCATTTACATTCATTTCATATCTTAAATAATTCATTTAGATTCATTTCATATCTTGCATCATTCATTTAGATTTATTTTATATCTTGCATAATTCATTTAGATTCATTTCATGTCTTGCATGGTTAATTCATTTAGATTCGTTCCATATCTTGCATAATTCATTTAGATTCATTTCATGTCTTGCATAGTTAATTCATTTAGATTCATTTTAGTCTTGCATTGTTAAAAAATCATTTAGATGCATCTATATACACATTCATAAAATGTCGCATATATATTTGCATACATCCTAAAATCACATCACATCCTGCATCCACACATGTCAGTACATCGTATATATAGCATCATCCACCCTGCATAATTCATACATCATATATATACATAATCATGAAACCATCCTGCATATACAACAGGTCATACATATACATCACATCCTGCAAACACCAAATGTCAGTAATCATATAGGCATATGCCTCAAAACATCATATAGATCACAACATACAAAGCATACACCATAGCATCACAAGAGTCCCCATCGATCATATATAAATCAAATGTCCATAAGTACATGTGCCTATCATCAATAAAATACATCATGTTCACCTTGGTGCCAATATACATGTATATCTCAAAATGCAAAAATATGTGTCACATGATCCTCTACTGAATCATGTCGATGGCTATGAGGATCCACCTCCTTGCTCTGGTGGTGGACGTGGTGGCCTGCCCATAGATCCTTGTGATGCTGAAGTCCACACTGTGCTCTGAGATCGAGACCTCTCTGAGTAATCTTTCCTATGTCCCTCAGGAAATAGCTGATGATACAACGCACAATAGTGGGATGCCTCTTTGCCTGCCCTGTTTGCATCTCTATGAGCTGCAAACGCCTTGGCCACAACCTGCCTAGCCCCACCTACAATGGCTACCTGTCTGGCAAGGTACCGCTCAACCCTGTATGTCTCAGCTTACCGCTGTGCTGCATCCATCTCCGAGGTCAATGCCAAGATCTGCTCAATGGCCTACTCCAGCTGCAAGGTAGAGTATACAACTGGTCTGTTAGTGTACCTATCTTGGTACGTAGCTCTGCAGCATCCTGTGTCAAATAGACCATGGAAAACTCTCCTGACTCAACCCTGCCCTGTAGGGTACCTAGTGACCCCTCTTCCGTATCCGCCCGTGCCATCTCCACAGCTAATAAACCCTGTATATGGGTCATCTCTGGCTGTAGGCTGGTCTCAGACACCTGGGCCATGCCTAGTATCCCACGCAGTTGTGCACACTCTGTCTGTAGGTTGTCTCACTCGACAATGACAACATCATGAGTCTCCTGCGCAACAAAACCTACTATGGCCCCTATGGCCCATGTACCTGTGCTAACATATGGGGTGCTTGTACCTATACCTACTGTGGCACCTATGGTGCCTGTACCTATCCCTGTACTAGTGGGGGCCCCTGATCTGGTCCAACCCCTGCCTGTGCCTCTGTACGAGGTCTAACCCATCTCTGTGGTCTCTTCCTCTGACCTGCTACCGAGGTCTCTGGGGCATCTCCTATAGCAGTCCCATCATCCACATCCATATCCCCTGTCGACTACTCGTGAGTAGCCACCTGAGCAGGGTCTTTAAGGCACAATGGTGTGTATGCAACCCACCATGCTGCATACTCTGAAGTCATTCCTGCATCCGTTACGTCAGGATGTGTCACAAAGTTTAGCTGCACAATGTCCCTCTAGGATGCCCTCACTGTAAGAGCATCTGCATATCTCCCCTAGGTACCTACCTCCCTGTTAACATGAGGATGTAAGGCATCCTCTGCCACCACCCCCTGCTATAGCCCAAACTGTCTCATCACCCTCAATGGTCTATACCTCTCTATCTAGTGGATGGTCCTCCCTAGTAGAAAGTAATCCATCTAAACATATGACAGGCATAGGAAATCCTCAAATCCGTCCTCCACTCCTGCCATCCAGTCCATAGCCCCCCATGGCTCGCATAGTTTGTATGGGGTCCAGTAAAAAACCTGTACCTCATCTAAAAGTCATCGCCAGTAGCTGGTCTAACTGACGGAGGTGTATCTCAAGGGAAGCCTATATTTGTAGGCATAGGGCTCTCCCGGCTATCGTGCCTCACACCCTCATAGGCTAGAACACTGTGATATTCTCCCAAGCCCACACTAACATCAATGTCACTCTGGTACCCATGTTGCGCACCCCATGGTACGCAGCCATGTGTAGGTCATGGTACAACTGTCCAAGGATAACATGCCCCCAACAATATGAAGTCCCCTCCTCTAGCATCTCTATTAGTACTCACGCCCATCCCATGTCCCACTAGGTCAGCTAGCATGCTCTCGCCAATCAATCCTGCTAGATATAGGGCTATCCACCTTAACCTCCTATTGACGACTGGCTGTCAGGGCATCCAAGTCGTGTATGTCAGAATCCACCTCATCGGCTGCCTGAAAGCAATCTCCATGTAATGGTCACTATCCTCCAACCGGTACCGAGGAATCACCCCTCAGATGGGTATCTGAAGGATCCACCAGATTTCCTCTAGGATGATAGTCGCCTCTCCAGTAGGCAGGTGAAATGTGGTGGTATCACTGTGCCACCGCTCAATCAATGCGGTCATCATCCCATTGTGCACCTGTAGCCTAGGCCAATGGGGCACATAGTCCAACCCAACTATAGCTAGCAAACCCCAATCATCTTCTATGAGCTGCGGCTCCAACTCCATGGTCGGCAGCCAATGCTCTCGCGATCCCAATGGTGGGAACTACTCCTGAAAAATTTCAAAAATCCACCATGTCAGCCCCTTTTTCTTCTAGTCCTAGTCTAAACCCTCCCAAAAGTGGGGCATCTTGTCCCTAGGTCTTTTGTCGACCCATCCTTGGCCCACTCCGAGTCCCTCAATTTCCCTTCCCCTTGGCATCTGCCCTTTTAGGCACAGATGTTGATTTAGTCAGAAACGCCAATTCATACACTGGCATCTCCGATGTCCTTCCCCACAGACTGCCATCTTCACAGATGGGGGCCCGGGTCTGGCATCTTCAAAGATTTCGGTCTGGCATCGACGTCTGTGGAGATGCTTGTTTGGAGATTGGCATCCGTGAAGATGTCGATCTGGGGATCAACGTCTTCATAGATGCTGATTCCTAAACCAGCGTCTTCGGTCTGCAACCCTAGTTACCCTCATTTATTGCTCCCTAACCTATCCCCAAGCATTAAATAACTTAAATAATAATATATGCAAGGTCTTGGATGGGTCACTCACCGATACCGGTCGCTCGACGGGCCTCCCATGTGTGCGCACACGCTCCCCCAACTGCCCCTTCATCCTCTTGTTAGCCATTTTTTCTCTCCAGAGCTCAATTTTTACTATTCACTATTCACAAATGACCTTAAGCCCCCAGCCCTTCTTATAGTCCCCATTTTTCCCAAATTTTTCTCACCCATTTTTCTCCCCCTCATGTATATTTTTATATAAATCATTCTGTTGTACAGTTCTAATACGCATAAAATCCCAAAAACATTTAAAATTTTCAAAAATCCAAAAAAATTCAAAAAATTTCAAAAATTCCAAAAAAGTCAAATATTCTCAAAAATCTTGCAATAAATAATTTGTTTATTCTGCCTTGTTCTGTTTAGTGACATTTCGACTCCTGGACCTTCGAACATTTTTTTACCCAAAATCAGTTTTGCGACCAATTGTCCTTGCTCCCCATCTTGTTCACAACTTTTGCCAGCTAATAAATTTTAATCCAATCCAATCTAATCTTTGCCCATTAGGATGCATCCTTTCGGCGTCGGCTTATCAAATCCTTCATCTCATCAATCATGTTCATGGCAAGAACTTGGACTGAATGACTGCTTGGTCATGAGGCCTTCTTTATTGATTTTATCTTTTTGTGTCAGTTTAAACCTACTCACCACTACCTCGATCTGCTATATCTTGGTGCGTTGTGACTGGTGGCTACTAGTACATGCATCTTTTGTAGTGTGATTTTGTTTGAGTGTCTAGTCCATGTAAAGGAATCTTGTCATTTGTGTTTTCTAACACCTGATGCATACCTCCTCTTGCAATATCAAAATCGAATGTTCTCTCCATATTTTTTACACAAATGGATCCCCAATGCTCGTTAGTTGTATACATTTCATTTTCATTCTTAGCTGCATTCTTAATTGCATTTCAGAAGGCTTCTATTTATTCCCTCCTCTCTCTTCCTCCTGCATGTTGCGTCCTTTTTTGAGAAAATTCCACAATGTCATCTTTGTTTTGTTCTTTTCTCGAGGGGGCACAACCCTGTACCGTCATTGCTTCAGCACGACTCCTAGAAACCCTCTTCCTCTGGGGCAACTTATTTTCTTGTCTTTGATGTAACATCACTTGCGACGCCACATCAAAGAGGGGCAAAATGTAGACGTCCAAAAATATTAATATTATTTTCCCTCTTATTCCTCTAACTATTTAATTCAATCAATTAAATAGTTTCATTTGCTAGTATTTATTAATAGCTTAAATACTATTTTAATGTATTTCATTTAAATATATTTGTCTCATGAAATTCCCTTTTTAATAAATTTACATTTATTAAATCCTCCACATTCCTAATTCTTCTAAACCATGATTTATTCAAATCTAATTTGAATTATAATCTAAACCCTAGCTAGGAACCTATTAATCCAACCTAGACAGCCTACCCTACTCCTAATCTACTCCCATCACCTCATTTCCTAAGCATATTTCCCCACCTAACTGTCCTTTGATTTTTCTTAAAGGGTGATTCCTAACCTTTTTAAGACTAATGGAATGCTCACCCACATGGGGAAATTCTCTCCAAACAGGTCACCCATTCCTCTTTAATTTCTTCTTACAAGTTTGTCTCCCACTTGGAAATATTGAGCTACTCAATATTAAATGCCAATTTTGACTCAAAATTGGCCATCTTTTCAAACCTATGTGTCCCTTA
>MU223172.1:464454-511516 GCA_018584345.1 Thuja plicata | reverse complement strand
AATAATTTTTTGAATTTTTTTCCATCCGTACGGCCCTTGGTAGGGCGAAAAAATTTCCCAGAGCCCCGGTGCCCAAAAGGGTCGAAATTTTATATGATTTCGACTCTCCCGGGCCTTCTGGACGCAATGGTGGAGTCCTTTTCGGCTCAAATAGCTCCGAAAATTAGAGACCCCCCCAGAACCAGAGACAAACCGAAAAAGAACTCTGAAACCCTCGCTGCTTCAATAAACTACGAACAGCCAGCTGCAGAGTGGCTCTGATACCATGTTGAGATTGAAGAATGTCAATCAACCAAGATACACCTGCATGCAAAGCTGCTACGAGAGTGAAGAAGACAGAAAGAGAGAAAGAGCTAAGGCGGCCGATAGGCCAGAGACTGCAAATGCATGTTGACAGAAATGATTTCTATATTATCAACAATGAAATGATTTACAACTCCTTATGAAATACAAAGAAGACAATCCTTATAAAGGATGTCGAAACCCTAAACGGGCAGCTGCTAGGAAATAGAAACTTTCCTAAAACTAAAGAACCTGCCTAAGTGAAACTTAAGCACTAAAGAGCAATTGCTAAATTACTCTAACAGCTTCAATACATTCAAAAATACTAAAATCTTGAAAACTAGGCAAAAATAAGAAGTCTGCCTCATAGTTGTAAATTCACCATCCTTTACAATATGCTACATGTTTCTATATATAGAGCACTAGCCATCTTGGAATCCTTAAAGATTAAGGATGCAACAAGCTTTAGATGGCTAGGAAATACCTAAAAGTGTTAGAAGACAAAATTACATTTACACTTTCAGTCGGTGGAAAAACACTTAAGTACATGATCTGATATGATTCCAAATCTTTGGTAACTGACACCTTTGTCTGCGAATATTCTGGGTAACCTTTTAAGGTTTTTGTGAGACCTAGTGACCGCCAATACATGTTAACTTACACTAGTCTTGCTGATGATTACCCTCCCTGTGCTCATTGATCAGGTGTTAGGTGCCATTCTACTCCTCATCCAACACATCCAGGTCAATGGTTGCTGGATTTTTCTTCTTGGGCTTTGTGATGATATCCCACTATGCAAATTCTTCCTCTGAAGGCCAATTAAAGATCTAAATGTTCTGTAACTATATATTTTCCCTGTCCCATCTGGCATCTGTTATGACCTTGACATCTGTAACAAACTTCATGAAGTTTGTATCTGCTTTAAATGATTAATCCAAGGTCTTATTGAATCTATTCATATCTAGGACAATGTTATCTATTATGAATGCCTCGTTAATAGGTAATAGAGTGTCAAACTCATTTCTCCATTCTTCCACTGCTTTGATCTGACGATCTTCTCCCTTAATCAAAGGAATAAATATGTTGTAATCTAGGCCAAACATATTGCTCCTTGCTTGAATTTGATACCTTCTAGCTAAATCAATTAACATGTCTACATCTACAAAGATGTATGGGATAATAAGCTTTTCCAAACCTAATGTCCATGGGTTTGGAATGGGAATTAGTTTGGCCTTATTAATATAAAAATAATTGAAAAGATGATAACCATAAACCCCAAGAGTAAGTGGATCTCTACAATTGGACATATCATTAGACATGAATTTTTCATTTAATTTTTTTCCTTGGTTAGTCACAGGTAGTAGATCCATGAATTCTTCAGAGTAGTTCCTTTTGCTTTTCTGGCCATCCTCTACATCTCTACTTGCCCCACTAGTTGAAGCACTGCTTGGTGCTGCTTGATTCATTTTTTCTGATTCTGAATATTCCTCTAAATAATTCTTCTCTCAGATATAGGTTCTTCCTTGCAATTAACTCTAAAATTCAAGAAATTCACTTCTAAAATCTCCTAAACTTATGCAATCTCTTGGTTCTACACACTGAAAACTTTGGTAAACTAAAATGCATAAAGGATATGCCTATTTATCACTGAGAATTCAATGCACTAGTCTAGTCAAGGACCTAGAAATTGTTACTCAGTCACTTCTATCATAACTCTGCATTCCTTGACATCAATTCTTTCCTAGTCATGGCATCTGAAGTTGACAGGTAATGAAATTTGAATAGGCCCGTTGAGAAAGTTATGAGTTTCTTTTTTAGTTTTAAAACCTTATTATATGTAAAAAGGCTTTAAACTTGATATGATTGGCTTGTTTTTCCTACCTTTTCACATCTTAGTAGATTTTTTTACATCCTCTTAGAATATTTCCTCTGATAGGCCAGTCTTTTTACTTTATGGTGCGAGAACAAACCCTTACAATTTTACCATACTCTTACCACGGTCCATCTATAGATTGCATGACAGCATTATCTCCAAGTCGCTGAGAGTTTAGCTTGACCTAGGTTACATCACGAGATTCAACACCCACCACACAATCTTCTTCTTCATCAACGGTCATCTCCAAGTCACTATATAGTTTTCTTAACCCTTACTTTGTTTAGTGATTACGTGACCAAGGCAAAAGAAAACCCCTTTTTAAACTCTGAGTCTATCTGGAGATTGCGCGACTAACTGATTATATGAATCGCTGATCATATAAAATAACCTTGGATCTACTTTGAGATTATGCGCACATCGCTAGATTTGAGTTACATCAACGGTTCATATATTTCATGTCAACTTAGCCTTTATTTTAACTTAACCTTAAGTGATTCAGAGATATCACGACTATGTTATCTCTAAGTTGTTGAATGTTTCACTTTACCCCAAGTTTACTTTGAGATCACACACATAGTTCTAGATTAGATCAATATCAATTCCTTATGATGAATCTCTAAATTATTTTGTACCTGTTGAAATTATCATGAGATTATGTGACCACCCTTGATCTCCCTTTCAATCTACGACCTGCACTGAATCTCCCAATCTCTAGCCTTAACTCTAGTTTGTTATGAGATCACATGACTAAAGGCTATCTCTGAGTCGCTATATGGTTTTCTCAACCTTGGTTTTATTTTGAGATTTCATGAATGTCGTAGATCTTTTAGCCACTTATACACGTGTCTGCATCTTAGCCATTATCTCTTGATCGCTGAATAATCCTTGACTTTTTGATTTCTTCCCACCATTCAGCACCAGCCATAAGATCTGATCTTCATCTATGGTTCAGATTCTCCCATGACATATATAAACTGACTTTGACTTAACCAAGGCTAACCATGGTTTATTTGGAGATTTAGTGACTGAAGGAATCTCTAAGTTGTTGAATAAATATTCTAACTTGGGTTATGTTTAGAGATTACACGCCAGCCCTCAGATCTTTTCCTGATCAACGATCAGTGTTAAGTCTCACAAACTTTCTATACTTGATCCATTCTTTCTATACTTGATCCATTCTTCTTTAGATTATGTGCCAACCCTTGATTATGCTTTAATCCAATGGTCTGCACTAAATCTTGAGACTTTTCACTTATCTACACTTTCATTCTAAGATTAAATACCATCCATAGGATCAACAAAGCATCTATGGATATCGTTAGGTCTCCAGACATTTCATGACATCATCAATTTATTGCGAGACTAAGTGCTAGCCACTTATCTCAATCCTAACTTATCTCAATCCTGATCTACGGTCCTCACTTAATCTCATGAGACTTCTCTTAACCCTAGATGCATTCAGAGATCTTGTGACTACAAAAAGGAAATAACCATGCTTTGACCTTGGTAAGATTGCAAGATTGTGTGACTGAATGAAACTCAAAGTCGCTAGATGATTTACTAACCCACAAGTGTATTGGGAGATCACACACCAACCACAAGATTTAATCAAGATCAACGGTCTGTGTTTAATCTCACAATCCAGAGAGCATATTCTTTACTTCTTGAGATTATGCGACTAAAGCTTGTGCTAAGTCTCCAGACCAAAAGGAATATTCGATAATGATTATGATATTAAGTGACTGAGTAAAACACAAAAAGGGTACATGACTTAAAATCAGTTAGTTACTTGAAAAATGTAACTTCAAAATAGAACCAGGCTTCAAAGAGTTAATTTTTTTGCATGACAAGGACAAAAAATGAACAATGACTTAGGGTTTTAAAACATTTTTGCACTTCATTGCTTGGAAATAAACACTTGCAGGAAAAAATGATGGAACTCTGGAACAAATCTTGATATTTTATTGCTAAAATGACATTGGAACCCCAAAAAAAAGCAAGACTCAGAAAACTAAAAATATATCCAACACTCATCATCTCTCATTTTCAATGATTCCATCTTTGTCTTCCAGTTTTGTAACTTCGCTTGCTTTGTAAACTTATCTCCTACATATAGTGCTTCCAATCTTGTCCAAATCTCATGTACATAATCCAATTCTTTTACTTCTGTAAATTCACCTTCAGAAAGTGTATTGATCAATGATTCCCTTGCGACCATATTACATGAAAATGAATTCTTATCACCTTCACTAGCTTTATCCAATTCATCCCAAGTCGCTATCTTTTCCTTTATTTTTGTGATCATCCAGTAGTCAGTTCCCAAACATAGAAAATGTGTTCTCATCTTGTTCTTCCAACTGTCAAAGTCTTTAGGATTAAATTTTAGACTATCCTTCCTATAGTAAGACATCTTCAGGATCACCTCAAGTTGTTAAGATTTCTCTCTTAGGACCAGTATCTCTGATACCAATTGTTAGGAATAACAGTCCACAAGCACAACTGAGAGGGGGGGGGGGGGAATCAGTTGCGATACAAATTATTAAACTTTAAAATTTANCTTAGGACCAGTATCTCTGATACCAATTGTTAGGAATAACAGTCCACAAGCACAACTGAGAGGGGGGGGGGGTGAATCAGTTGCGATACAAATTATTAAACTTTAAAATTTATAAACCAAATCCACAAATGTAAATGATAACACGGTAAATGCTAAAACAATAAGACAATTCTTTCTTGTTGAGGAAACCTTGTTAAATGTAAAACCATGGTGGGAATTAGCACCCACAAATGATGTATTGAGAGTATAGTATCCTTGTTAAAAGATTTAGCTCTGTTAGGAGATTATTACAACATTGCAGTACATAGTGCATGTTTAAGGATAGACCCTACTAGGAGTCAAGAGTAATAGCGGGCTCACTGCCCAAAGAAGGTTAAAGCCACCCTCAAGGATTAACAATCCGAACAAGTGTATATTTGAAATATAAAATGTAGTGAATTGTCTGATAGCAACTGTCTTTGCTTGGTCAGTTCCAATGAAGTATTACAATCACAAACTCTTCTCTACATCCAGCAGCCAATCAAGCTTCGTAGCTTCATAGCTTCCACACTTCTCTATCTTTCAATTACCTTCTCATCAATCCTCTATCACATCTTTTCACAAGAAAAGATCTCTCATATATACCCTATTACAATAATTGATTAGGTTAGCCAATTAAGCTTTCCCAATATACAAATAGTTATTTAACCCCTTGCTAAGATACACAAGGTACCTAAAACAAAAAAACATCAATTATAATACATCAGATATACTCCAAGATCTGCAATCCACACTCAAAATCCACAATACACTTTATATCTCTAAAGTCAGCCAACAAATAGGTCTCCTCTAGAATACATGCCACAGTTGATGTCACCAACAATCTCATGACTATTGATCAAAAATGAAAATTCCTCAATGTTTTCTTTGTCATCCCTTAAGCTCGCATACTCTGAAACATCTTCGCCTGTAAGATATACCCAAAACAGAGAGACATGCTTTGTCAAGTATCACTGTCATAGTCCAGAAACCAGTCTTCACTAAAACATCTTTGAAATCTTCAATATGAAATATTAAGCCAAGAGACCTTAGGAATAAGGTCATCACACATCCTTCATATCCTTATCTTTGGTCGTTCTAATTCATCCGAACAGTGTCCGTACACTTCTGTCAGTCATCATACAACAGTAATAACCAGTTTGTTCACTTCCACCGAAACATATGTTGACATCAGTGCCAAAACATGAATATCAACTACATCAGTAGTACCCAAATATGATATCATCCAACACCACCTTCATGTAGAGTAATTTTATAATTGTTATATGGATGTCCACTTCCATCAAAGCAAAGGCACAACGTTGGTTTGTATATCAATTCTTCACTTTGAACATTGTTATAATGGAAAATAGTAATTAAATCTTAATGTTCTTAATCATTTAACGTATCATTTGCATTCATCATAGCTTAATTCATCTCTAATTTAATTTTCTAAGTTGTCACTTTAGAATTAATTTGCAGCTAAGAGCATTAATCAATTCCTTAGAACTAGAGAGCCATAAAACTCTCATGATTGCTTTCAATTCATTGTTTTGAACTAGTCTTGTATTTTGATTTGATTTGAAAAATCATATTAATGTTCTATGTAGGTTTGTAGTATTCAAATTACACACACACAAATGGTGCCCACCATGGGGCCCATGCCTCAATAATCCTAAAAAGTTTTTGAGATTTTGTTTGCAAATTTGCACTTGCATGTTACAAGACAGACACATAAAATCACTTTTGAAACAAAGAAAGTCACTTCTGAATAGAATGTGATTGCTTTTAAGTTGAATAATATAACTTTTGCACTAAAAAACCTTGCTTCTAAAACAAAGATGGCCGCTTTGAAGAAGAATATCATTGCTTTCAATCTGAATAATATTGCATCTGATCTCAGTCACATTACTTTTGAGTTCAATTTTATCACATTTAAAAGATCATACGTCGCTTTTAAAATTTTGCAATATTGCATAAAATTTTCTCTCTATCATTTTCAGGATTGTTGCAAGTTTTGACAAGTGTCGCTTTTGGAGAAAACTACATCACTTTTAACCAAAATTACATCACTTTTAAAGCAAAGGACATTGCTTCTAATTTAGATTCTGTCACTTTTGATCTCTGTCAAGTCACTTTTGAATCTGATATAATTTTTTAAAGTAGAGATCTAAGTTGTGTTTTATGATGAATTGCAGATGTCAAAGATATAGAAACTAAGGAAAATTGTTTATAGACTTCCTGGTTACTATACTCAAAAGGCTATCAAGAGGAAAAATGCATATGGAAAGAAGGTATATTGAGCTAGTGAATTAGTTAAGATTAGTGAAGAAGGAAAATCTTATGGTAGATATGCTCAAATTCTTAACATATATCAAGCTAAATATCGATTCAAAATCAATTTGAGTGTTTATCCTTCATGAAATTGGGCTTATTTGCAAATATTGTCAATTTCTGTAACTTTGCATTGCATGTGTTGGGACTAAAATTTGTGGAAGTTTCTAAGGATGCTAAGGATCTAGAGGTATTACTAAAATGGTAAATGGTAAAAGAAAATAAAAAATGATCAATAATTGTCAAAGGTGCACACTTGTAAACTCTTAAATATTTGGTGTTACCTTTATTTCATTTGAAATTAAAATCTTGCAGCGATTTACTTTTGAAACATAGAATAATCATAAAAAGACCTTTTGTGATTGTGGATTGTAATAGTAAGACTATGCTCTCATGAATCTTGGTGATCAAAATTCCAAACCTATCAAGACCCCCCTAGTTAGATAACGTCGAAAGCCCAATCGTGTTCTCTAAGTGTTTAAAGGCAAAATATAGTAGGGATATGCTCTCGCTTATTTTAGGTGATCAAAATACCAGACCTATCTTAACCTTATTTCAATTTAATTTAGTGCATTTTTAGCCATAGAGGGCATGCCTACCGAGATTTACCTTACGAGGCCGGTGAGACAGAACGACCCAAGTGGGATAAAGCCAAGAAACCATGGCCATATGACCCATTTAAAATAAAATGCATTCATCCTTAATGGGTTGAATGACGGAAAGATTTTGAGAAATAGCCCTCCTCTAGTAGTTCTTCAGAATTGTGCAAAACATTGTTCTTATGATGGTGGGAGGCTCCTGTAAAAGGGAGGTAAAATCATTTTTTTCCAAAGGAAAACTAAATACAATCTAGTTAAGTAGAAAGCTTACCTTATTATCCATTGAAACTAAAAATTTCCTTAGGTAGCTTGTTTGAATTGTTCTCTTTGTACGAGACCTGTGGAAATGACTTGAGAACATAAACTTAATGTTATAGATTTTTGGGCAAAAATAAGCGTTAATCAAGTCCTTAGAACTAGATAGTCATTACAAATACACTTAATGTTATAGATTTTTGGTTTGTAGTAATTAGATTAATTATTCTCTCTATGACATTAAGGGTTACATTTATAGGAATATACAGTAATGTATACTATATATGTATACATGTGTTTATATACATATGTGTACACATCTATATGTAAATGTGTACATAATTATATATATCACTACTACATTTGGGGCTAAATTTTGATGGAAACTTCCGACGAATGAATTATTTTTGTAAATTTGGGATTTTTTTGTAATAGTCCTCGATAATGTTGCAATTTCGATGGGTTTTAAGTAGACCATCGGAATTCTGACGTATGCGGCGTATACATGAAAAATAAAAAGTGAAACCAAATCATTTTGATTTTTATTGCCGATGAGAGAAAAGGAGAGCGACGAAGGAAAATTGAGGTCAAAGAGCGCGAAGACAGTGTAAGTGGTTGGGGTATAATTTCCTGTGTAATGGCTCCGCTTTCTTGATCTTTGATCTTTGATAAACATTGAAGGAGAAAATTTCTATCTACACAAGGTAATAATTTATTCTTTGTTCCTCCAACATTTTTGAATACAAACTGAATTATGTAGAGATCTATGTGATAAACGTATAGACTATTTGTCTGTTAGATATATAATATAATAATCATTTAGAGCTCATATCTGATTGAATGTTGTTTTAGGGTTTATTACTTATTTCAAATAATAGGGAAAAATGTCATTATTGATTTTTATCTACATCCCCAAATAGTAAATTTCTGGTAACACTCAGTCTTTAGTGTATTTTAAATATAAATCCCATAATGGGTATTCATTTATGCTTTTGGCCCTGTAAATGGATTAAAGGGATGGATCTTTTTAAGTTGGGTTAGATAATTCATTAAATTTCTGACTCATCCCATTCTATGTAGATTTGGATCAGCCCAAGTGAACAACAAGAGCAGAGAAAAGAAGACTGGTGTGTTGAGGTATCTATTGAACTCTGCTCAAATTTCCAAATTCATATCAATGTTCATTATTTGATGAGGGTATTTACAAATTTATTTTAGTGTCGTGAATTTTTCCTTTTGTTTTGATTTTTGATTTTTGCTTGTTGTGTATTGAGGGTTACCCAAAAAATACCCCAAATTTCTATGGCCATTTTATTTCATTTATTACTTTCTTTCTTTTAAAAAAATTCTATCAAAAATATTCTTAGTTTGTCCTATGTAATCTGTGCCCTTTTTCTTGAAATTATTGTGAATCTAAAATGCACAATGGTATGATCTCAAGCGAGATGAATATTAGGACAAATAAGATTGACATTCAAACTAGAAAATCATATACCTACTGAAAAATCTCCCAAAAATCCTATTCTTAGGCTCTACCTGTTGCACCTAGTGTTTGATCTTTTTTCTTTACCATAGTTCTTTTGATATACATTCTTGATCACTGCTACTATGTATCATCATCACTATTTCAACATATCTCTTTATTTTTTAGCAGTGAATGTTAACAATTGAGCACTTTCATGACAGTGAACTCCATTGGTTTTGTATTATTTTGATCTAAAACCACCTTCCCTCCATGACGTTGGTTGGTCCATACTCTTGAATACTTTAACAAATCACTATTTTCTCTATTTTGGTCACCACTCTACATCTCAATGATGTCCTCATCATGTGTATCTCTATGTTTGGGTTGTTCTTTATGCTTTAGATAGTAAAACCTCATTGTATCCTTCTTTGTTTTTTATCATTTATTATTATACCTCTTTGGTTCATTCATTATCACAATTATAACTATATTTTCTATGTTATGAATCTCTATTAGCTTCATGCATTTGATGTCATATCCATGACTATCCTATATTGAATTAAAACATTGTCTTTTGAATACTCATGATATCATTGTATAGGCCTAAACCATCTTTCACATTCCTAAAGCTATGATGTTTGCAACTCCATTAATAGTGGCCAAAGGTTATCTTCCTTTCTTATCATTGTTTTTAATTGGAATCCTCCTTCCCCTTTGACCCTCCTAGGCTCTTCTTTCTTATCAAGTTTCCCAAACTTCCCAAAAAGATATAGATTCTGACTCTCTTCCACTCTAACTGACACATATCTAGTCTAATATCTTCAGTAAAATCATCACAAAGCTTCTCAAAAATGAGAAGCTTCACAATCGCAAAAACCTAAAACAAAAAAATCCCAAGATGGAGAGAACCCATTTTTTCTATAGGTACCAACTCATCATCTGCAACATTAACCTGGATGGGAGAAAGTTAATCCAATGCTCGATGACCTATATGTGTGCTACTAAGCCCTTTCTTTAGAAAAATATTGCAATAAATATTCACAATTTGGTGAAGATTTTTCACTATGATGGATCAAATAGTCCTTAACCAAATCTAAGGTGATTCACTTCAGCTTGGCTGACTTTTTGTTATGTTCAGTCAATTAAATAGGGTTTGTTGCAAGTAATAACTCCCATTAAAATTTTGCAAAATAAATTTTGTATACATCATTACTAAAATTAGAACATACATGCTTTAATAGGTGAGTACATAATGAATTTAAATAAAAGAAACTAGATAAGGTGTGTGACATTCAATTTGACTGAATAATCAACTAGTCTGACTAAGTAGTTAATGAACTCTAATAGCTAATAACTCCTAATCAAAGTGAGACTAAGTTACATAAACAAATCACTCAAGTCTCAAATAGGTAGCTGGCTACTAATTTGAAATATGATTCCATACAAAGCCGGGCATTGTTGTAAAAAATGGGAAGTATGTACTGATAGGGGAGGGGTGAATCAGTACCTCTAAAAATTTATCTCTTTTAACCTTTTATTCATTTAGTAATCCATTGTATTACCAACCATCTGTTTTATCCTATCTTTGTGTAAGTTATATCAATTCTTAAACTTAACAAACATGTAAAAATTCATAGAAGCATTCATGAAATGTAATGACACATAACACAAGATATGGTAACACAAAAAACCCCTATTTGAAGGTAAAAACTATGGTGGGGATGGCACCCACAAAAACTTCACTATCCGCAGATTGGAAGAGGTCAGTTAAGGCTTACAATTTTGATCACTTCCGATGATCTACCCTGTTAGGAGTATTATGTGGATACTGGTTAAGGTCTACTATGTTAAGAGTTTTAGCAACACTGTTTAGTGTGCACTCGGTTAAGATATTTACAAAGGATTGTTAAATCCACCTTTCTTGAAAGGATTTCTTCTATTTGCTACGCTTGTTAGAATATAGACAAAAATACTCATTGAACTGAGTATATGGAATCTTTAATAACTGATTATAGATCTATTAAAATTACATGTACAAAGTGTCACCTAATGTGATTGATTAATACCTCTGTTGTTCGGTAGCCTTGATTCGTGGTTCTTGATAACAAAATTCATCTTTTGTTATTCTTGCTTGAAACTTTCAATCTAATCCATAGATGTGATCCTTGGCTACTATCATCCTCACATCCATGTTGAAATGAATGATTACCCATCTATTTATACAATAGATTGACCTAATTTAGTTTCACATATTACAAAGATAACTCTATGATCGAAGGTTTACAACTTGACCTTGATCTCCTAGTTTGCATGTTTTTAATCAGTTAGATTGATTAAAACAATTACAATTATCTTTCTTGTCCCTCAAGAAATGATTTTAAATCAAATGAAAACTCTAAAATTAAAACATAATTGTTTTCTCTGACTTGGAAGTCAGGTCCACTTTTCTCAGGATATAACTGACTTTTAGTGTCTGATGCTCGGGTTGCTCTGAAAGTCTTTTGGTGTTCCTTTGTGAACTATCTATCGGGTTCCCTTTCTTTTTCAAGTTCTTCTCTTTCTTTCTCTGTTGGTTTATAGTGTAACCTCCTTGTCAGGTTCCTTTGTATCATCTTCGGGTTACACTTTTAGTTTACACAGTAAAACTTGTGTCGTCGGGTTTCTCTATACTTAGCACTTTCGGTCCGAATGAAACCCATATTTTAGTGTAGTGTAACTGATGGTTCAAACATCTATTTCTCTTTTCATACTAATGGAAAAACTTATGTCACCAATCTCCCCCTTTGACATTAGTATCAAAAACTGATATGTGCAAAATACTAAAGTGTTTAGTATGTACACCATGTGTTTACCTTAATCATTTTTATGACTCCCCCTATGTATATGCCGGTATAGTATATGTATGTACATGTACACTTGCCTATATACTATATTCCCTTTTCACCTTATCTTCATATCATTCTCCCTTTTGTATTATACATCATTTTCCCTTTTTTCTCTATATGTATTGTAAATATCATTTTCCCCCTTTTGTGATAGTAAGGGCAAAGGTGTATACTTACAACTTATCAAAAATATGGGAATGAGAATTCTTCATATCCTCCATCATTTTATCCTATTTCTCCTTTAGATTCTCAAGAGCCATGTGCTCTAGTGTAATTCTGACATGCATATCATAGATGTTGTCTTCTACAGACATCTCAGGGGTGGCAATTAACTTTCTTGCCAAAGTAATGTGTTGTTGTAGAAGTGTGAGGTTTGGTAAGAGTTGAGCCTATATCTTGGTAACCTCTTCTCTAAACTGTGATTCTTCTTCCCAAATTTCTTGTCTTAACCTTTTGATTTCCATTATCTTGTCATAATGAAATTTGATTGCATTATCATCTGTGGTTAGACTTTTAGCACTTTCATTTAGATCAGAATCAATATTTACAATCTTATCACTATTATCCTTAGTGAATTTCTCCAATGTGCATAGCTTTTGAATTAAGGAAGTAGCTTCAGTAATGATTAGATCTAATTCATTTCTTAGTTCTGAAAGCTTTACCTTATTTTCTGCCACTTCTTGGCTGATCTTTTCTGTCAATTTGTATTGGAGCTTTTGTTCTACTTGTTCTTCAATATCCTTTTTTGCATCCACATTTTGAGTTGTGATTGCTTTAGTGAGAATAAAAATTTGATGCAGAATGGGGGCATTGTGATCAAAATCAATGTCAGGAACTATCTGATGTAAGATATCTCTTGTAGTTTCTAGCAATAAAGAATCTTTGTGTTCTTTTCTAAGATTTTCTTGCATTGCTTTCCTTTGACATATCTCTCCATTTTCTATAAGAGATTCATAGTCCAATGTGGTTGGATCACACTTTGGTATTTCAATGATTTCATCAAGTGTGACCTCCAACTTACTCTTCTTGGTTTTATTCTTCTCCTTTTGTGATGCACCTGTATGCAAAACCATAGCAAGTTTTTTTGCTTGGTCTGATGTGTTGGAGGATTATTTGGGTGGTGTTGTACCTTTTTCCTGCTGCTCGAGGTTTTCCTTTCAGTTGTGTGTGGATGTCTCCTCATCAACCTTTGGTGTAACTGTGACATCTCCTTTGGTTTTCTTAGGAGTGGTATCAAATGGCTTATCTTGTTCCCCTTTCTCCTTTTGCACTTCATCTGTATCTTTCATTTGTGCATCCTTTTTGGTTTGATCTCCATCTTTTTGTGTGTTATATACATTTGTAACATTTTGATCTCCACCGGTGATTTCCTATTCATCGGTTGTGTCTTTTTGCTCATCATTACCCTTATCTTCGGGTATACTTACATCGTTGTCAGGTGACTTCTCCTTCTCTAAGATAATATTGATAGCTTGTATCAATAGTGGTGTCTATCCTAGTGTGTCTATCTATGTGGAATCTATTATAGTGTCATGTTCTTCGGTTTGGTCTTGGACAACAATGACATCTTCATCTTTCATTACTTCATCTGCAGGATCTACTCCGGTAACATCAATGATTGTATTATTGGGCCATGTCTCATCTGCAATGTCCATATCCTTGTTGGATTTTGTGTTCAATCATTATTCATTAACATCCTCATCAGTAATAAGAATATGTTTGAGGCTTTGTATAGCCTGATCATCTTTATTCTGCTGCTTGTCGGTAAGAGCTATTTGTGGCTCAGGACTTGTATCCTTTTTAGGTATATCAAGTATTTTGTCTCCATTCAGCCTCACTCTTCCTGTCTACATCAATTAGATGTCATTGAAGTACTTGGTAGGCTCTTAGCTTTGGTGAGAACCTTTTGGAGTGTTTCTTCATCATCTCTTCAATCTCCTCCATTTTAGATTCGGGTGGCATGACAAAAACTAGGGCTCTTTCCCTAATCTATTTTTTAGAATGTTGTGCAAATGTCCATCTTGCTGACAATATATTCATAATCTCTTTTGGCATCCTATCTGCCAATTATATTGGTACATATTTGAATGTACACATCATTGTAATAATTGCCTCCTCTAACTTATTCTGGTCCTTGGCGTCCAAAGTTAGCCAATTTTTAATCTTATGATCATTTGTTGTACTTGATTTGATAATAGAAGCACATAACTCATCAATTGTAGAAGGCAGTGTGTTATTGACAGCTTGTACAGATTTTTCATCCTTTTTGGTGTCTTCAATTTCTTCCCTAGTGAGTCACTCTCCTTCTCAGCTTCATCGGTGAGTGACTGAACCTTGGTTTCTTTAGTCTATTATGTTTCCTCCTCATTCACTGACAACTTTTTCTTCAAGGTCTTAACAATTTTATCTTTCTTCCTGTCAATCTTTTTCACAACTAAGCTAGCTGTTATCCTTTCCTTGGCTTCCTCATAATTTCCAAACTTAGGTTGTGATTTATCCAATGGTTCATTCATTAATGCCTCAATAGCATTTGATGCTTAATCTATGTTCACCTCATAGTCAAGTGGTGCCATCCATGTTGTCCTTGGTACAACTGGCTTGATGTAGGTGTAGTCAGTGTCCACCATAAAATATATTTTAGTCTTGTACTTTTCTACTAACTATTCTATAATCCTCACTCTCTTCTACATTCTTTCTTTGAATCCAACAAAGTATTCATCCATGACTGATTCAAAATTGTTTCCTAGTGATTTGATGAACTCACTAATCCATGTGGTCACTGGTCTAGTAGTTTCCCATTTGACATTTCCTATAGATGGGAAGGATTCTTGGAAATAGAAAAATATGCACATGATGAGTGAACCAATTAACTTACATGAGTTGGACTTCACAGTCCTTATTGTCTTCATGTTCTCATCCAATTGTCTTAGCATAAGTTCTGATAGATCCAACTGCAGTCCCTTCTTGATAATTTTGTATGTTGTATCCACTGCTCCGGATGCAATATTGTTCATCCTGATAGCCTAAAAGAACTTGTATCCTAAGACACATGCTCCAAATTTCATCTCATCATCCTTGATGGTGGATACCTTTAATCCTCTCCCATCCCATGTTGCTCCTATGCTCTTTTCAATGTCAACTCTAAGTGGGTGCTTTAGAGCCTTTACTTTATCAGTTATGGGATAACCAGTAACAATGTGTAACATCCTTGGTTATCAGTTTTGGCTCATCCAACCATATCTTTCGGTCATGTGACCTTCTTAGTACTAACTGAATCTGTTCAGTTTTGAATTCCTTCAGGAATAATAGGGCATGTGTGAGCCCTTTTACTTCAATGTGCTTATGCTCTTCTTTTATTGTTCCATCATCATTGTAAAGCTTATTGAAAGCTTTCTCAACTTCCAAGTCTCCTATTTCGATAATCTTGCAATGAATATAAGCTCGCACGTCTTGAACAAGCAAAACCCTAGCTGGTATACTAGAGAATGCACCAGCATTGTTGGGTTGTGAAGCAACCTCGGGACATATATTTTAGTGAGGTTCTTCACATGTGGTATTATTGATTAGATTAACCTTATTCTTCTTATAATTCTTGATCTTTGAGGTTCTTGAAGTTGATGCCATCATTTCAAAATTTAGGGCTTTTTCCCGTTAATGAAAACAGAGTTCTTGGTGATTGTTGTTACTTAATTCAACCTTTTGTCATTATTGGGAATCCTTTTGAGTGTTGTGAACCATGTTGGAGTCGCTCTACAATCTGGTCGCTTCATGCTCTAGTTTCTCTCTATTTCTTTGCTTAAGTCACTGTGTGAATAATGAAACCCTTCCGTCGTCTATTTATAGAATTTGTCCTAATTCATGCCATAAATTCTCAACCACTTCTTGATGTGTGAAGAGGGATTCATCAGGTGATACATAAATAAAATTCTTTCTGAGAACATGATGCTTCGCGAGAACTGTCAAATTATTACATCAACCGATGGATTTCGGTATTTGGCGAAGACAACATGTCAACTTTCATGATTATCAATGTATCTTGGTTTACACTAGTGACTTATCTTTTATATGTTAACCGATGATGCTTGATAAGTATAGACAAATTAGCTTTGTATTCACACCAATGATGTTCGGTAAGCATTAACTGATGAGATTGAATTCATAGAATTGTAACAAGTAATACCATAGTACATCTTTAATCATGCTGATTTGGCATTTCATCAATGTATAATGGAACTGATGCAAAATATAACTTGGTATAATGGAGTTCCATACTTACTTTCTCTACTTAGGTGTGGGTGGTGATGTCACCAAATCTATTGGATAAGTGTCACCATTTGCATTGCTTGATCTAGCTTCATCTGTGTTTGTAGCTTTCCTCCACATTTTGTTTCTCATCTTCCTAATGTCTTCAATGGTGTTTCCATTGGCAAAGGTGCTAGTCCCTATCATTGGATCTCTATAGTCTTTCTTCAGACGACCAACTTTATGACAGTGTAGACATGCCATTCTAGGGTTACTCCAGCTCCTAGACTTTCTTGTCCATTGTCTTCTGTAGTTTGCAGCTATGTATCCAAATCTTCCACATGTTGTGCAGTTTTCCCATGTATGTAATCCAAAACATATGATTTACCAACTCTTTTTGGTTGATAAGCAATTTCTTGATCTTTAGGCTTCCATGTTTTCTTCTTCCAGCATTCAAGAGATGTGTGCCCATGCATTTTGCAAGTAGGACAATATTTGTCCATGTAGGTTTCCTTCTTTGGTTGTTTCACCTCAGATTTACATTCATATGCTTTATGTCCTTTCTTATTACATTTATAACAAATTCCTATGAATGAAGGTGTGGATTTAGGAATACCTTTCATTTTTCTCTTGCAAACATTTAATGTGTGGCCTGGCCTTCCACAATGATTGGATGTCAGCTTTCTTGGTCTTGGATTTGCATAGACATTCTTTGGATCAGTTGAGTTTGGTGATTCTTCATTTTCAGTATACCCTAGTCTGGCATTGTTGTTGACTCTTCTCTATCCATTCATAAATTCATACATCCTTTTGGTTCTTTCTTCAACTCTCTTGATCATGTCATTATGTTGTTGCTGAATTCTCACTTCATGTTTCAACTTTTCATTTTCTTCTCTTAGCTCACTGATAGCTTCTATTCTTTCAATGAGTTTTGTATTCATTCTGTTTTCCTCTTGACTCATAAGAATAATCTAATTTGTAATCTCATGATGATGTTATATAAGTCTTTTTATTTATGACTCTTTCTCTTGTAGCTTTTCAATAATCTTCCTTATGTCATCAATAGCTAGTGTTCTTTCTTTCTCAACTTGTCTAGCATTTTTCATGACATCAATCATTCTTACCATATGTGTCTCTTGACCGATTTGTAGAGATTTTACTTGTCTAGCTAGATGTTGATTGATTTCATTTAAGATTGTGATGCTTTCTTATGATGTGTCTGATGCATTTCTATTTGTTGATCCTGAAGACTCAAATAGATCTGGTATCTCTTCCTCTTGATATTCTATTTCATTACAACGAGATGCCATAATCTTTCTTTCATCTAGCAACTATCTCATCTTGATTCTAGCTTCTTTATACTACTCATAGAAGATCTGAATTTGTAGCTTCTGATTATCAATAATTTTGTCAAGCCTATACTTCTCCATTGTATGATCTTTTCTCTTAAGTCTTTAAAATTTTTTAATTAAGAGATCTAGCTCTGATACCAATTGTTGGAAACAATGGGAAGTATGTATTGAGAGGGGAGGGGTGAATCAGTACCTCTAAATTTTTTATCTCTTTTAACCTTTATCCATTTAGTAATCCATTGTATTACCAACCATCTGCTCTATCCTATCTTTGTGTAAGTTATATCAATTCATAAACTTAACAAACATGTAAACATTCATAAAAGCATTCATGAAATGTAATGATACATAACACAAGATATGGTAACGCAAAAAACCCCTATTAGAAGGTAAAAAATGAGGTGGGGATGGCACCCACAAAAAATTCACTATCTGCAGATTGAAAGGGGTCGGTTAAGGCTTACAATTTTGATCACTTCTGATGATCTAACCTTTTAAGAGTATTATGTGGAGATTGGTTAAGGTCTACTTTATTAAGAGCTTTAGCAACACTATTTAGTGTGCACTCAGTTAAGAGATTTACAAAGGATTGTTAAATCCACCTTTCTTGAAAGGATTTCTTCTATTTTCTACACTTGTCAGAATGTAGACAAAAATAATCATTGACCTAAGTGTATGCAATCTTTAATTTTTGACTACAGATCCATTAAAATCACATGTACAAAGTATCACCTAATGTGATTGATTAATACCTTTGTTGCTTGGTAGCCTTGATTCGTGGTTCTTGATAACCAAATTCATCTTTTGGTGTTCTTTCTTGAAACTTTCAGTTTGATCCATAGATGTGCTCCTTGTCTACTATCATCCTCATATCCATGTTGAAATGAATGATTAATTATCTATTTATACAATATATTTACCTAATTCAGTTTCACATATTATAAAGATAACTCTATGATCGAAGGTTTGCAACTTGACCTTGATCTCCTAGTTTTCATGTTTTAAATCAGTTTGATTGATTAAAACAATTATAATTCTCTTTCTTGTCCCTCAAGAAATGGTTTTAAATAAAATAAAAATTCTAAATATAAAACATAACTATTTTATCTGACGTGGAAGTCAGATCCACTTTTCTCAGGATATAACTAACTTTTGGTGTCTGATGCTTGGGTTGCTCTGAAAGTCTTTCGGTATTCCTTTGTGAAATGTTTGTCAGGTTCCTTTGCTCTACCAGGTTCCTCTATTTCCTACTCTGTTAGTTTATAGTGTAACCTTCTTGTCGGGTTCCTTTGTATCATCTTCGGGTTGCACTTTTAGTTTACATTGTAAAACTTATGTCATCAACTTAGCACTTTCAGTTTGAACTAAAACCTGTCTTTCGATGTAGTGTAACCGAAGGTTCAAACAACTATTTCTATTTGCATACTAATGGAAAAAATATGTACTTAGGCATCATTCTCCTACACAACTACATCCTCTCCATGTTGTTCTCTCTGTCATCCACATGTCGAGACCTGCTACTATCACTATTGTGCCATCACCATAAAATTTCCATAGTTGTAGTACATAACATGAGAGACAACTTATATGTCTCATATAGTCTATCAATCTGAGTATTGAAGAATCTAATACTATAGTTAGTCCAATTAAATAGTTTATTGGGTCTTATAGGAGTAAAAAATGCCTAAGTGTTTCCCTGTGTCATCCCCCATGTGCTAAAAATAACAAAATATCTATCGAAGTTTGAAGTGTTGATCATTTATTTTTGGTAATCTGAGTCTAGGTAGTTATTGAAGTTATGGACTTCCTCATGCAGGCACATTATGAAACAAGATCAATGATAAAAGGGTTAGATCATGCCTCCCATAGGTTAGATCATCTTGTATTCGATATATCTAGATGGAATCCAACAACAAACACACCCCCTGTGTGGCTAAAACGTCTGTTGCTGCTCCCATGGCTCTATTTCCATGCTTTTTCCTACATGCATGTTTACTGTCTGAGCTTGTTGACCCTCTATTGCCTTTGTATCTGCACATAACCACTTCAATGAAAATCTATTTTAATTTAAACATCCATGCCATAAAGTATACTAGCCATGCAAGGTTACACCACCTTGAACAAGCTTGTAGAAGGAAGAAATATGTGCATGTTCTCTACTGTCATAGTGCAGACAAAAAGAACAAGGATCATGCCAAGATTTCTTTGGAACTTCCAGCCCCACTTTGTGCATCCACAAACAAGTGTACATGTGTTTCATTTGTAGGGTTTCAAGTGTACATGTGTTGCATTTGTAGGGTTATTGATCGGTAATCGGCCTTGAAGTTGATTTGAGTGCCAACACAGGGTATTTCATGTTGTTTCTTAGTCATAGACATCTGGGTAAGGTAATAATTTTTTTTGCAATTTGTTTGGAAATTTTATGAATGCTATGAGAATATTTAGAGGATTTAGTGAATTTTATAATACAATTAAGTGAAAAGATAGTTTAGGTTTTTCTCCAATAGAACTTACGCTACTATTTCTATTTTGCAATGATTTTTTCTTTTAGGATCAAACAACAGAGCTTGCTATAAAATTTGTACTTAATTTGGAGTACAAGTATAAAATCAAAATTGAGCATCATCTGAAGCTTTGAAGGTACCACCGCACACTCAATCTTGGGTAGGTATTTCTAATTTTCTACATACTTCAAGAAAGAAACATGATGCAAACCACTTATAATTAATCACACTCTGCCATAACTAATACACTGACTCAACCTTGCTTCTTCATTTATTCTACTGCAATCTCTATATATACTTGCAGGCACCCCATTTCTCTCTTCATGTCGCAAACCAAGGAAAAATTTTAGTGGAATAAAATAGGCATAACTAATTATTTTATTTCCTTCTTTGATTCTAATTCTCACTAATTTTGTACTTTTTATCTCATTTTGATTTCTTTAATGTTGTCCTTATAATTAGCAATCTTTGGGATAAACATCTCGAATCCTTGGTAATATTTGGAATGTTTCTTTTTTGTTGTTGGATGTTGCATTCAACATACTGTGTTGCTAAACTTTATGTGACATACCATGTTTCCTTGTGACATGGTACTTCTATTTACAATCGTAAGCTCTTGCACATATATGATTGATACAAGTTTTTGTTTGTAATGTCATGTTTGGAGAATCATAGATTTATTCCGAGGCTCAGAGAAATTAGAGGCATTTCTTTTTAATGGAATTCTCTACTTTTAGTTACATGAATGGGTGCATCTCTTCTATCAAATTTACCCAAGACATCCACCTATGCAACAATCATAAATATGTGTGGTAGTTTATCATATATCTTGTTCAAGCATTCAACATTTGTGCATATTAGCATTTAACATGTTCTAGAGGAATTTTAACATGGGTCTCCATTGTGAAAGCCTTGAAATTTTAGAATGAGATCATGTCTTTTAGCCATAGATTCAGAGCATTTTAACAATGGTGACCTCTATGAAGGTTCACTTCTTACTGCATCACATCCTTAATGATGACTTAAAATTTAATGTCCAGATATACTATATGGTATAGGTCCCTATTTATTGATTGATACCCTAAATTATCACTAGATCATTGAGACTGCCAAAAGTAGATGTTGAAAAACAAAACAAAAATTAAACCCTTCCACTCAAATGTATGAAAGTCAAAGTTATTAATGGTTAAAAGGTCACACACCAAGATCCTAGTTTAAGGGACTGTCAGCTTTCTGAGTGATCTATTGAAATAATTATGGCATGACAGACAGATTGTAGAGACCAAGTTGGGTTATAGGTAGTTTTCATGACATTAAGGCATATATCTCCCCTCTGGATTGAATCTTGAAACAAACAAAATCTTATATGATTATATCATCTTAAGATAAATTCAATCAAATGATAGCAATAGACAAATTAAAGAGTTCTGATATTTCCTCTCACCATTCGATTCAAACACACACATTGTTGAAAGATATATTATCTTCAAATAAATTCTGGAAAACACCAAGGAATAGACAAAATTGAGAATTCAAGTTTTTTGCCGATATGAAAAGCATTTGATATCTGCAACAAGTAGACTACATGGAAATTAATTGCTATGAACAAACACACCTTGAATAGACTACATTGAAATCAATGCAATAAGGCCATGTCAAGGGTATAGTTAGTATTTTATGTTTTTTTAATGCAATTTGTATTGGATGTAAGGCCATTAGTGCCACATATGTACCCGATTGGCCTATTGGGCCCTATTGGTCAAAGGTGGTCAAATAGGTCAAAGTAGGTTGAATAGGAATTTTAATAGTGGTAATGGGATATTTGGATCATATTTGATGTGTTTTTAAGGTTCACTATGTTATTTGGTGTCAAAATATCAAAGTTGATCAAATCTTGCAAACGTTTCTCAAAATTTGTGTTCAAAAAATTCAAGGTTTTGAAAGAGGTGATTATTTTGGTAGTGAAGATGAGAAGAAAAACAAATTCATTAGTTACATGTTTTGTATATAAATTAGGTACTACTTTTTTAGGCAGTTTTAGCTCATTGTTTTGTAATGTAAGTTTTCAATTTCATGTATTTTATCTCCTATTTATTAGGTGCATGGGATGAAGGTTGAATGTAAGAGTCTTATAATGTTGAGTTACCTCTGAATCTCAAGTTTTTGATACTCCTATGATGATCTTTCTCAACATGTATTTTATTCTATTGTTGTTTTTTGAATAACATATTGGGTGAATTTTAGAGGGTGAGGTTCTTCTCTTGAAAGGGTTTTCCCCGCACACCTTAGATATAAGCATATTGTAATATTTAATTGTCATATGAGGGGGAAATAATTTAAGAGAATCTTGTAATAAATTATAGGGATTAATGCATATGAATAAATATTAAATGAATGCATAAGAGTTGATTAGAGAAGGTATATGCACAGGTGATGAACATGCAAATTTTCCTAAGCACTACTGGGAGCTTACCCAACAACAGATGTACTACTGTGATAAAATCACAACAAGTCCATTTGTTGTTGGGTCAAGCTCCCAATAGTGCTTGGTCAAATATGCATGTTGGTCACTTGTGCATATACCTTCTCTGATCAAATCTTTTAGAGTTTTCTAAAAATAAAATTGTGTACTTCTACAGGACAGTCAACACAAAATTGAAGCATCAAACAAGAATTGATCAAGTTGCAGGTGGAACATGCACTCATGTAGTAAGTAATGTAGAATAATAAAATAAGTAATTTTTCGTATCTATATTTTGTTATTTTCTGAGATTACATCCATTTTGTATATTCACAGAATGGTTGAAAATTAAAATTTACAAATTGATAAAAGTAATGATGGGTGTTGTTCTCTACACCCTCAATTAATAACTTGCCTCCCTTTGTGGTCTCAAGTTGCCTCCATTTTATGTTCCATGCACCCTCAAAAAGCATTAGATAGTCATATTTGTCATTTTAAGATCAAAGATAAGGCCCCATTTTTAATGCTTGCACACACACACACACATATACAACCTTCACGATACCGATTTTCCTAAGCACTACTAGGACCTTACCCTGCAACAAATGTACTATTGTTAAAATCACGACAAGTCCATTTGTTGCCGGGTCTAGCTCCCAGTAGTGCTTAGTAAAATTTGATGCACTTCTGATATATTTTGTGTATAATATATATGATATATTATTTTGATTTACAAACTATGATATTATTTGAATATCTTTCTTTCTTGCCACAATAGGAAAGAGTTTGAGGTGGAAGACTACAATAGCATAAGTATTTCAATTTGGTATACTATACTAAAACATTATTTCTTAACTAAATTTTTAATTTCTATATATAATTAGGTTATAGATAATCTAAGTGAAGAAGGATCATGTCAGACAATCTAAGTGAAGAACAGAATGGGGATACAATCAATAGATTATGGTCTAACTTCAAAAGAAAAGGTGATGGAAAATGTTATTGTCCCTACAAAATTTGTAAGGGCTTAAACACTAGAAGATTGCTAATCAAAATAGCTAAGAGGCATTGCAGGGATAATGGTCACATTGAAGGGGGGTTTGATTATCATCAATTGGTAATTTTTTCATTATATTTATTTAACAATACACACACACACACACACACACTTGATGATGAGATAATTATCATGGTTTATTTGTGTTCATTATTTGTGAATATGGAGAATATGGTTTTGGAAGTGGAGGATCATAGCGGTGTGAATATTGAAGCTGAAGATTATGATCCCATGGAAGATGACGATCATGCGCCAGATAACACATTTGAAGATGATGGTACTAATACATTGATCCATGACACATTCGGTATTGGCACAAATCATGATGATGATGATTAGGATGATGTTGATGTCATCCATGATATACCTCTATTTGAGAAGACAGACACAACCCTTTACGAAGGCTCCCAAACAACTCTTCTCTCTGCTGTATTGTTGTTGATGAACTTGAAGGTTATGAATGGTTTATCAAGCATAACAATGTCACGTATGCTAAGGTATGTCATATATGTCATTATAGTAATTAAAGGGTGAAACATGTACCATAAATATTTTTAATATTAACAACTTATATTTTTTTCTATAGATTGATAGGTGAATTTTTGTTACCACCATTGAATATTCTCCCTCGCTCATACTGAGAATTATGTGCCACTATGAAAGATATTGGAATGGAGAATCAAGCAATAGATGCCTATCACAATGATCATATTATTTATCTTAAATAACATGAATTTGTAACAAAATGACCTGAATGTCATACGAGTAGATATCAAATAGATTAAATAACAAAAAAGGTGCCTCACAAGGTTCTTCGTTACATCCCTATTATACTATGTTTGCAAAGATTTCTTAGGTGTAGTAGCTTGGCACAATTTATGGATTACCATGCACGCAATAGGAATCGAGATGAAATTATTCAAATGCCTGTGGATGGTTATGCATTTAAGGACATAGAGGAAAAGTGGCCGCACTTTATTGATGAACCTCAAAATCTCAAGCTTTCATTGGCAGTGGACGGTGTCAATCCATTTGGAGAGATAAGATCTATTTACTCTGTTTGGCCTATTTTTGTCATCAACAATAACATTCCTCCATGGATGTCAATAAAGAGGGAGCACATTATGTTGGCAATGATTGTTCCAGGTATTTGATCATAATAGTTATCTGCATGTAATTATAAATCTTGCAGTAAAATGGTCACAATAATTATGTAATGTTATTATTCATTCAACTAGGTAAATACCAAGTTAAAGATATGAATGTATATATTGAGCCTCTTATCGACGAGTTGCTAAAGTTATGGAATGGTGTCACTATGTATGACATCTCTAGACCAATAGGACATGGACAATTTCAATTCCATGTAATGCTTGTATGGACAATACATGATGCCCCGGGGCTAATACATTTTTCTGGTATGTTATGGTAAATTCAAGTTGCACATGATAATTCTAAATATAAAAATTAACATATTTAATCCAATTGTATCATTATCTTGTAGGTCTTCAAACAAAGGAAAAATTTGCATGTCCAGTTTGTGGTCCAAATATAAAATCTCGTCATTCAAAAAGTTTAGGAAAGCAGGTGTTTGATGAGTATAAGAACTTCCTCCATAGAAATCATAAGTATCGAACTACCAAAAAATATCTTTTCAATAGGAAAGAAGAGACTACATGTAAGCCACAAAGAATGACAACTCGCCCATGGAAGTTGGAATATAATAGAATTAATCATCAAGGTACTACCGTTCTACCTAATGGTTTATGTTTGGAATTTATATATTTATATTGTGTTTTATTTGTTGATTATGTAATTGATGATCGTGAAGGTCATCAAGGTAATACTATTGAGAACCTTCCAAAGGGACTAAAAATTTATCCCAGAAAATTTAGTAGGTTTCCCTACTACGAGCAGTTGCAAATTGTGCATTTGTTTGATACTATGCATATTGGAAAGAATGCAACAGAGACATTGTGGAAGATATTGGATGGAAGGTGTGACAAATAAAAAATTATCAAAATTTGTAGTGACATTCATGAATCTAATCATGCAATGAAAAATTTCATTGAATCAAATAGAAATGGAGAACGGATTAATATAAGTGCCCTTCTTTAGTTATTAATAGAGCATCAAAGTGATGCCAGAAAAGAAATCATACAAAAAATTTGATTTCCCACGGGATTCACTGCGAACATAAGCAATCTCATATCAAAGAAAAGTGAGTTTGGGTCAGGGTTGAAAATACATGATTTACATACCTTCATCAAGGTAAGTCATGTTCTTTTGTATTTATAATATATTTGTAAACTGCATGTACTTTTCATTGTATTATGTGAGAAAATAATGATACGATTATTTTTATAATTGTTGCAGTACTTGCTACCCATATCTCTCCCAGAGAACTTTGACAATAACATCAAACAAGTGATATATGATCTTGGAAAATATATGAGGTGAGCAATGATATCTGTTCAATTTGTTATATATATTTATTTTATTTGTAATTTTTTTTCTTGTTATGTAATATATTATAAAGTCTCGTGTTTATATATTTTTGTGTCTTGAATGTCTTGTAGGTGGTTGTCATCTAAAGAAATCCATAAATCAGATATAAAATATTGGAAGAGAAGAATTCATCATCTAGTGTGTGAAATGCAAAAGTGTCTACCTTCAACATTTTTCAATGCACAAGAACACTGCCCCATACACCAAGTTGAAGAGATTGAATTGTGTAGACCCGTACACACTCGGTCAATGTGGATGGTTGAGAGGCACTTGAAATGTTTGAAGGATTTGTTTTGACAAAGAGCACATCCTGAGGGTTCTATGGTGGAGAGATATATGATATACCAGACTATGGTGTATGTTACTGAATATCTTCCTAAGCTTGCAACAAAGATCCATATAGGTCACATTTGGGATATCGACATCATTATAACATCAGAAGGGGAGTACTTGGTGGGGAAAGGTAGATTGAGGAAAGTGAGAGGTAATAAATTATAAGATGTTATTGTAGTTGTTAATTAATTCTTAATCTTCAAAATTAATCGATTGTAAGTCATCTATTTATTTTTGTACAGTTGTTTGAGAGTGGGATGCAATACATTTATTTATTGCAAACAATCAAGATTGGATGATGGTATGGATTCAATGATTTCATCATTTAGGTTACACATTAACATGATAAGTTGTGTCTTCATTGGTCAAAGATGCTCATTGTAATGGAGATCCAAATGTTATGCAAAGGGAAATAGATTTAGCATATGATTTAAGAGATTTCCAGGTACGTATAAATTTGTTAATCATCTATATGTTTATCAACTCCCGATGCAATAATTTATACATGTTTGACATATTTTTGCAGGTCAAACACTACAAGGCTATGTTTTGCAATGGTCATAAATTTTGTATCAAAAAATTGGATGACACAAAGAAAAATTGTGATTCTGGGATAAGTGCAGTCTTTTAGGTGACTAATATTTCATCTAGAAACAACTTACATCCCCGAGAGTCTAAAAAATTGATACTATGACATTTTAGATGATATACTTGAGTGTGACTTTAATTCCTTCAGATTATCTCTCTTCATCATCAGATGGTACATGCTACGACTTAATCAAAATGATCCTGATAGAATTGTTATTGAACATGACAATGGAATTCCAATGATTAATACAAGGTGGTTTGAGCCAATTGGGGATGAGCCCCATGTTCTTCCAAGCCAATGTGAGCATGTATTTTACTTAGAGGTTCCACATAAATTGGTTTGTTCATTTGTTGTTAGACATGATCCAAGAGGAAGGACGATAAGGTATAATGTGATGGAAGAAGATGATTGTGAACAACTAGAAGATGATGATCATGATCGACAGTTAGTCGATGATGTTCCTGACGCAACTTTTCTTGAAGAAGAAAAAGATGATGATGATGATGATACTACTGATGATGATGATGATGATGATGACGACGACGATGAAAACGACGATGATGATGATGAAAATGACGACGACGACGACGACGACGATGATGATGACAATGATGATGATGATGATGATGATGATGATGATGATGATGCTGACGTTGAAGCTAATGATGATGATGTTGATGCTAATGACGATGATGACAATGATGGTGGTGGTGATGATGTCGATGATAACGATGATCATGGTGATGAATTGGATGAAGAAGAAGATTAATGACATGAATGAAATGCACAGTTATGTGATCACTGCTTAATCTATTTAATATTGATTTCTTGATAGAAATGTACAGTTATGCGATCAATGCTTAATCTAATTAATTTGTGATGTACTTTATAATGTTTTAATTCATATGGGATGCTTATGATTTGTAATGTACTTACTATGTATTTTAAAGTATATGTATCATGAATTTTTTAGCTAACATAATTTAATTGAATTACATATGTAGGTACCCGAACCCCTTTCACGAGCATCCCACATAGTCTCATGGATTGACAGGTATCAGTCAATACACCCTATAGAGATTAATGTATTTCACAATTTGCAAAATATCTTGCATTAATTTCTACCTCTCTCATTTGATGGAGTGCAGGTAGCAGAAAATAGGTATTTATCAGATGTGTCTTCCTCGAGCGAAGGAAATATAGGAATGGAAGAAGAAAGTGAGTCATGTAGTATGTCTTAATTAGGAAGATCAACTAAAGGTCAAAAGACTAGAAGTAAATTCAATAAATGCATGAAATTTTTCCTTTCTCAAGGGGAGTCATGTTCTTATGATGATGAGAGAAAAGGTGACATCGAGGTGCCCTTTAGGTACCAATATCTACAGAAACGATGGGTCCCCAAGGAACTTCCTCCAATAAACACTGATTTTAGTGTTAAAGGAAAGATATATCATATTGCACCATCACCAATACATGGTTTGGGCATATTTTTGATGGATGGCATAAATGTCTCTTACAACAAAGTTGTCAAATTGATGGAGTATGTTGGACCTTGTTACGATTACAAAAGTTGGATGCGAATTGTTCAATTAAAAAAAATATGTGTAGGTATACACTCTTGGAAAACTATATTCAACAAAAAGAAAATGAACAAAGTAAAAGAGTGGCTATATACATTGATAGAAGGCCAAAAGCAACAAGGAATATTATAGGTTTAATAAATAGTATGTGACATTTGTCAACTATTAAGCAATCAAATTTCATATTTGAGGCGTGCGAGGGAAATTATGCATTTGTATGTGCGATAAAATAAATACGTGTAGGGGAAGAGATGCTTATTGATTACAATTTGAATCACATAGATACAAACAATGTTACTATCATGGGGGTGCAGGTACGTACTATGTACCATCAAATAATTGAGTTTTTTTTCCAGCCACATCTAGAGAGTCTCCTCACCATCCACCTCATCTCCATCATCATCTTCTAATGAAATTTATTAATCTAGTCCTTTCTAATTATTGGTTAACTTTAAATAATAACATAGGGCCATAATATGGAGCAGCCACATAGAGGGGACAATGATGATCCTGATGGCACTTCTTCCTAGCAGGTCAACCTCTTTGTTATTGTACTACAAATTAGATAGAAGCAAAATGTTAAATAGTGTTTTTTATTATGTTCTTTTCATCACTATTTCAGATTAATTCTAATAGTGCTAGTAATATTATTGTCATAGACAGGTGGTCAGCAAAGCAAGGGAAAGGAACCCGCATTCCCTCAGGAGGAGTCCTTTGATGGGGGCCTAGATGTTTATTTCAGTATTTGTGATGACCCGACCTATATAATTTAAAAATGCCTCCAAAAAATTGGAAAAAAAGTGGTTCAATTGGCATCTATATTCCCTCTGACTCCTAAGTTACAAAAGAGGGCAACTGAATTGATGCACCTATCTCAAAATTACAGAGTAAGTATTAATGTGATGTTTAATTATAACAAAGGTTCAATAATATTTTTTATGTTATACTAGTCTTTTATGTCATTAAAAAATAAGCGGATGTGTTACTTTTACAAATTTTTTTGTGTAATTTTGATCCTCATGGCCATGATGAGGGTACTGCAGGTGGTTCAGGTAGACCACATGTTGGACTATCTTTTTTTAACACTCTAACAATATTCTCCATGCTAATCACTACTTTTATTATGCTCTAACAATCTTATTCTTCAGCACCTGTCAGTGATCATTTGCTATTGCTGCCTCATACAATGATAGACTCAAATGTAGTGCCTCTTGCAATGTTGGAAATGCGTAGCATGGCCACAGACACCATGACACCACATACTCGTACACAGATTTTATTTTCTATGTAATTATATATATATTTATTTCCCTTGAAGTATTCTTTCTTAGGGGCATTTCGTAATAGATTTAATTTATGCAACAGGAGATGCATCACATGATGATGAATTTCCTGGATGTACTCATATTCCTAGTATGGGAATGGTGAAGGATTGCATATTTCTTGTGAGCGACGAAGAAGGAGTTCCCTTGAAAATAGAAAAACTTCCAGGTACTTTAACGATTGGACCTTTCTTTTAATATACAATCATATGTTAATTACACCTTGCATTCAATATGAGAAGCTTACATCTATTGTATTCTTATTTTGTACTATTATATCCTTTGACTAATGATCCCATGATTATTTTGCAGGGAATGATGTTTTTTATGATAAACTTAATGACGAGTGTTTGCAGATATTCGGGCCCACCCTTTGTACATGGTGGAACATAATATCTGAACTAAAACCCCAATCCACTATTTTGATTTCATCTCATTGCTAGGATACTTATCATTACATCCATTTCTTAAACTATATTAAAGGTAAGTTCACTTCATTTTTGAATCTAACAGTGTTTTTTTTCTTAAAAGGTGGAAAGTCCAAGATATAAAGTTAAAGGATGCTCTCGTAGAGAGTATGACAAACTTATTTGGACCTCATGCATTTGAGAAAGATAGGCTCCTTTAGAAAGTTGGGTTATGTTTGAGGTGTTTTAGGGACTAGTACAGGTGTACATTATATAAAAAACCCGAAGTACTAGCGCCCCCCTTGCATTCCTGATTTAGAGTGGCAATGTCTTATTATGGATGCAAACGAGAAAAATGAAACAAAAAAGAAATTACACCACCAGACAACAAAAGAAGGTATGTGATACTATTAAGAATGTGATTTTGTACTAAATATTCTTTATATTTATATGAACTAACATATTTCAATCTCTTCATAGATTTCCTGACACATCAAAGGCAACAAAGGCAAGACAATAAAAGTACGGGCAACAAAAGCTTGAATCTGGTGGTTATTACAAACTTGCTGTACGAGTTGTAAGTGTTAATATTATCATATTTATATGAGGAAAAATACAATCTGTAGATGGATTTTAACACTCAAAATAATAACTTGATCTTTATAATATTTATTTACAATTTGCAATCTTTTTTCTTGATGAAACAATGAAATAAAATTTGACGATACCAAGCAACAATACAGGGCGTGGAGTTCAATATAAGTCTCACAAAAGAGGATAAGAGAATTGGCTTCCAACAAGGATATACAGTTGTGGCTGAAAGAATACGAGAAATAAGTGCACAAGGTTCTACTGATGGATCCGTTGCAGTAAGTAAGATAAATGATGATTATTTCAAATTTAATTATTTACCAATTAGTTTATTTGATTTTAAGTTCCAACATAAAGTGAGTATATATTTTTTAAAGTAAGCAAACAATGATAACATGAATGCATATGAAATTGGAATGCAACTTGTCAAATCTGGTACACAACCTGTGCATGATGATGTTGGTTCAGATGTGCATTAGAGTGATGGAGGTATACATTTTCTATTCAATTTTTTATATGTAATTATTAATACAAGTAAACATCTTAAATTGATTGGTGTATTAATACAAATTTAATTGTAATCAGTGTTTGGATTAATGTAACAATTTGTATTGCAGCTGTAGAGAGTGTAGAGGTCATTGTTAATGAGCAGGTTGAGGTTGAGGCCAGACAACTATCTTGAAGTTGATGATGTGACTAGATCAGGTAAAGAGCTATATGATTATGTACTTTAAAGTACTGAAATACTTGTAACAAATTATAATAAAATGCTTTTAATTTAACCCTTTTATATGTTATTGCAGATGACCCCCCTTTGCATCAACATAGAACTAGGCATGCATTGAGATATGATGAGAGAGTAGATGATCACGATGGCACCGATGCTCCTCTTAATGATTTCAAATCGAGAAAATCAAAGAAAAAAAGAAATGATTATCATCTATGCACCTTAATTGATAATGAATGATTTTTATATGCTAATGAATTTAATTATGTGCTATTGAATGTTCATAAATTTTATAATGTGTTAATGAATGTTATTGAATGTTATTGTGTGATAATTAATGAATGTTACATTTTATTAATGGATGAAATAATAAATGAATGTTAGATGTGAACAGGGAATTTAGAGTGATGTTAGGGGGGGTGGGCCAAATGAGCTTCCATCTTCATGTGGTTGGCCCTGTTTAGTACAAAATATAAAACTATTCTTGAAACAAAGTGAAGCTCAATAAGGTTGTTCCTTATCTATGGTCTCAAATGTAGCCTTTATCCCACTCTCAACATTGCAAGGCTTCAAGTGGTATTCTGAGATTGGTTTCCCCATCTCCCACTGACATCTTGTCTTTCTCCTAGGAACTCTTACCAAGTTGTGATACCACTTGATGCAGAGCTTATAGCTTCACTTGTCCTCTAGGACTGAATCTCTCAAATTTTCAAGTAGATCTCTTAATATAGGCTCTACACCTTTGAAAACTATAGGCTCTACACCTTTGAAAACAACTTCTAACTTCAATATAGCATCCAAACTTGATGATTCAAGTTCCTATTTTGGGTTGATTTGGACAATCACTCCCAATGAACCTACTTGGGTACACCAACTATTGGTAAAACACAAGAGGCTATGAAAAATTTAGCATTGATCTACAATACAAATTCATCATGACAACCATGGAAACCATCATGTAACAAAGTTTTGGGACAATCAAGATAAGTGATGACAGGAAATAAGGACCCAAAAAACAACATCATTCGATGTTTTCAAGTTGATCCCTAATATTTTCATCCCTCACCTTTATCTTTTCAATAAGCCTCTTGAGATGGTGATGGTGTAAACCCCTATTAGGGTTTGCATTCCTCCCCAATTCATAGTTTTTGCAGATTGAATCCCCTGTTAACAAATTCCATAATATGCAAGTCATCATCCCAGGATTCCTTCACAATAGCACAACTTCCTCAAATCCTCTAGCATTTGAGCCCCTTTGTTCACCTCTTCATAAGCCCATTCTTTCAAGTGAGGATGATAACCTAGAGACCATTATATGGCTCTATTGTGTTTTTGAAGGCTTTTGCTTCATTAATTGAAAACAAACAATTCAAGAAATTAAGTGCCATCATTTTGAGGGCATCACAATTGCGCAAATGGACAACTAAATTGCTTTGATGCACCACAGAAAGCGAGACCCTCCATGGTGCAGGGCACCTAGAACTTGGGTTTTCTTGTTTAGTTTTCAATCTAATAAGAGGATGTGTCTAAACCATCCTAGTGGTTTATCTTGGTCCATCTTGTGTGGACAAAGAGCTTTTGGTACATTGATAAACCAAGGGTTCCTTAGTTCACTAGATGTCTTTGTCTTTGGTGTTTTATGCAATAATGCTTCTAAGTTGAAGAAGTGTCTAAGGTCATGTTGGACCATGATTTATCTTGTCTTAGGTGTTTTGGGTCATGTTCCATCCATTTTGGATGCCATACCCACTTTGTTGTTAGTGGTTGACAAAATGTTGTTAATTTTGCATTTGTTATCAATGCAACTTTTCAAAATGTTGCTCAAATGTTGCTCGAGTGTTGCAACTCACCTCCCAACGGTCTCAACCACATTTAGATTGGTTGAATCAGTTATGGGATGGTATTTATTTTGTTTGCAGCTAGTACAATCAGGATTTTTTGGCACAGTTACATTCTGAAGTAGTTTTTAATGAAAAACCACTATTTTCTGAGTATTATCTACATTGTATGGTCATGTACAGGCATCACTACCTGATCAAGTGATACCAAAATATTGGTTGATTAATTTTCTTTCTTTTTCACTTGGTTTGATTTGGTTTTCATTGGCGTAAGTTAGAATGCAATTTGTATCTGCAGGTCTGAAACCCCCCATTTTCAGGGCCTGTGATGGAAATTAAGATTTTCAGTAATACTTTCATTTTCTTCATCTTCTAAATCTTGAATTTCCTCTTTTGCTTGACTAATAAATTTTTGAATAAATTCCATTATATGATGTCATCGTAGTCATCTAGACATACTGCCAGTGACATTGGCTTCCTCTTTTGTTAGCTGACCAACAAGAAATGATCTTCCTTGTGTTAGCAAGTTATCAAGTGACATGGGCTTCCTCTTGCAAATAGTAGGATAAATTAACGGTTTTAACTTTTTTCATTTTTTTGTGTTGTCTAACTTGCTTACATACTTGTTCATTGATCTTAGTTAGGAACTAGATTAGTTGGGGAAATATATTTCTCTCAAAGTCAAATGTTCTATAACAAGGTTTTCTAATACCCTTTTATGATAGTATTCTCCTAAACCTTAAAAAATTGATGAATTTGTATAAATGAGTTCATGGTTTTGTTCTTGACTTAATTGGTAGAAATTCTAAAATTATTCAACACACTACTGATCAAACTATTTCAGGTCACAAAATTTATTATTCATAAATCTATTGTAGTCCATCCTTTCAATTGAATCTATCATGGAGAGTGAGCTGTTCCAAGATAGAGGATTGCACGCTCAACAATTGATTGGGCCCTTGAACCCTAGTTTGTTGTTGTTTATTAACACAGAAAGTCAGGTCATTGGTATCGAAGGAGAAAGCACATGGTGATATTGAGTGCATTATGTTTTATCCAAAGAGCCAATCTAGTGTGTATATGATATAATTGATTCATATGTTGACTAGATTATATATCTTTATTCAATTTTCTAGAATATTTTATTTATAAGCTCCATATAACAAAAAACTAGAGTATCAGTCCTTGAATAATACAACAGTACTATTGGATTGTGATTATGATGGTTTGTTCACTATAAGTTTGTGTTTGTAAGGAAGACTAATGATTTGAATGAAGTAGTTGATTATCTTTGTTGCAAGGTTTCTTGAGTCCTTGAACTAATATAAATAATTGATCTGAGTTCTTAAGATCTGGATCCTATATCTAAGAATTGGAAGTCTATTTAGTATTTACTATTATGTTTCATATGCTGGTATATTTCAAGTCACCAATTAGTAAATTAAGAAGAAAAAATGGTTTGTCTTTAGTATTGTTTGCATGCTTAATGTAATAGCATAAAAGATTTAAATTTTTTGAATAATTTTTTGAAAGTTACTTTTTTTTGGTAGTTGTCTTTGATTTGCAATATAATTTTTTCAAAGGCTAAAATATTTTGTGTAAAATTATCCATTGTTAGTTTTAAATAGCCCTAAAATTCTCCATTATTAGTTTTCAATAGTTTTAAAAATTCTTATGAGATGGGAGGACACTTGATCTATTCCTATGTTAATAAGATCATTCTTGTAAGTGCCATCTAGATAATCCCACTCTTTTTGATGTTATAATAATTGAATTTAGGGCTTGTCTTATAATAAAAAGTTATTAAGACATTCTAATACTTTCTACAACTTTTCTATTCAGATAATGGGAGTGAGTCCTTTTGCTCAAGATTGTGGAGGATAAAACCTACAATTATTTTCATTTCTTGCACTTTGATTTAGTTATTAGAATATAATATTGATAAATCCATATTTGGTCATTTCAGATGGGAACAATCTGATGCATATGTCCAATTTTAATGCACTTTTTAATGACACCATACAAGGATCTCTTTTGAGTCTTTGGTTCTTGACCATGCCAACAAAAAAATCCAGCTAGAAAACAATTTTGTTTTACTTTTGAAGCTACATGTATGGTTACTGTCCGAAATGGGCAATTCATGATGTCTTGTTTGTTCCTGAGTTTAGAATAAGTCTCATTCTAGTTACTAAGTTGTGTCAAAAAGACCATAAAGTAGATTTCCATAGACATGCTTGTTCCATTAAAATTGTGTCTACAACAAAATTTGATGAAGATTACTCATACAAATTTACTCAATAGAACTCATTAAATTGAAGCTATGCTATGCTTTTTGTTTCTAGTAGCAATATGTGACGTGAAAGTTTAAGGTGCATGCATTTCAATAGGATTTCTCTATGATCCACTTAAACATGTTTGAAGACTTCCAAATGTTTCAACATCTATATCTATTTATGCTGGTTCATGGCTTTTATAGTCCATTGTAAGCTATTCATCAAGAGACAAGGTTGTAGAGAAACTAAAAATTTGCATCTTGATCAAATTGACCTCTTAGGATAAATAGAGAACCCATCAATTAATTGTGATAGATTTTTTTTTACCTTGGATGATGATTATATTAGACATGTATGGATATTTTTTGTAAACTAAAGATCAAATCTTAGATTTTATGAAGAAAGGAAACATAGAACTATAATAGAAATGGCTAGATAATTTTTGCAAGGTTAGACTATGTTATATAAGTTTCAGGCTGAAGCCATATACTGTGTTGTTTATTTGTCAATAGGTGTGCCAAAGTTTTTAGAAATATTACTCTTGACAGTGCTTGGTCAGATAAAGCACCTAATACTGTGCACTTAAATATATATTTGGTGTTGGCTGTGAAGCATTTGTGCATGTTCCAAAAAAAAAGAACAAACTTAAAATCAATAGTTTTACCTATATTTTGCTTGGTATGATGATAATTGTAAGGTATGTATGTACAATCTTAACACTAAAAAATTTAAAGTTAAAAGAAATGTATTCATTTCTGAAAATGGGTTTATGATTATTATTTTACTTTGAAGTTTATTGATCTATTGCTCGAGAAATACTATGCATGCTTGATGTAGTTTATATATGGCATGGATACTCTTTGATTTTTATCATTCAAATTCTTTGTCTTATTTCTATGGATGATTTTTACATTTATGTTGTAATGGTGGCTTTGAAAGTTTTGGTTCACTCTGGTTCGTTGTCTCATCCTTGGTGAATCTTACTGTTAATTACCCCAATCTAATAATGGAAAAGGAACTCTATCATTAGTTCCTTGGGTGTCATCTTATTTTTGCATAGATTTAGTTTTGTTTTTGCAATATTCATGATAAAATATGTTCACATACACTCAATTGGTTTCATTGTAAATATGTAGATGAACAAATACCTTGATCTTATATTTTTTCCACAGGCAGGTAGAAAGGGGGAAAACTTTTCCTTTGAGTATAGGAGGTACTACATGTCCTGCATGCTGCCCCTAAACAAATTTTTTCACCATAAAAATTTCATCAGTTATCAGATGGTAATATTTATTTTTTATTCATACCTTAAGAACCTTGGGTTAGGTATTATATCTTCCTTGAAAGTACTACATTCCTTACGTTCACATTTCAAGGAAGATAAAAAGGATAAAGGAGTGTTTTTAGGTCACAACCAAGCCAAATGCTAATTGGTATGAAACCTCCATGGTGGATGCTGATAAGGGTATTTTTCTTCATTTCCATAAAATGTTACTCATAATTTATAATCCTATGTTTGGAGCTCATGACCAAGCCTTGGAGCTATCCAAATCTTGCCAATCCACCACCTGAAGTACTCACAATTCTTTGGATGTTAACATAAGAAAGAAAATTTTGATGAGATCCTTGTAGATATTGTCAAGAAAATGGAAATGAACAATTATTCATACAATATTGTTACTTTTCTTGCCGGTAAATACTACAACTTGTAGTAAGTTTTTGATTTTTAAACATGATTTATGCAGGAATTGGATCCTTTCCTTCTATGAACAAAATTGACTATTTAGAATCTCAAGTTCTATAAAAAGAATAGAACTACTAAAATTTTGGACTACTTTAGGCGCAAAATCAAATTTGGTGCACATAATGAAGCTAGCTCTTTGAACTCCTTCACCTCAATTAGTTTCTTTTCAGCTCTGTGAATTATAATAAACTATTTGAATAAATATATTAAAGGTAGAGTTAATTACTGGCTATGTACGTGTATAATTGCTAAAATACTTTTCCTTGTTTTAAAATTTTGATTTTTTTCTACTTAGGGTCTTAATGCAAATTTGACTATACAAGTGGATGGAGCTAATAGAAGAGTTCATGAACAAATAAAAGAAATGAAGCTTCACTTGCATCCTGATCTGGGTGTAACTCTTTCACTTTTGTGCAAGGACCCCAAAACAATAATTGTTTTTATAAGTGGAAGTGATAGGAGCATGTTAGATGAGGTATACCATTAACTATTATGATATTATACTTTTAGAATAGTTAAAATATTTTCCTCCATACTTAATTGATTTATTTGTTTAGAATTTTGGAGAATTCAATATGTGGCTGGCAACAGAAAATGTCATGTTTTTGCGACCTACAAAGGGAGACTGGATGACCACAATGCCAGAATATCTTAATATGGATTGGATGGAAAGTGTGAAGATAAGTGTGTGTGAGTAAATCTGATAATGAGATTCTTAAACATGTGTCTAATTTTCTCCTTGACTATTTGAGAAACTTTATCAGTGAGTGTTATTTTACCCATCCTTCCAAATCCATAGACAACCACTGCCTAAATTAATGTATGTTGTGCATTCAAATATAACACTTGGATTACTATTTCTAGACCTCTCTCGATTCCAAATGTATTGTAGTTGTGAAAAAATTGAATCAAAAATTATGGGGAAACTCTAAACATAGAATGAGGAGGATGTCAACCACTTTTAATCACATGCCCCTTCTCATTAGAATGCTGGCAATAGATGTGTGTGCCAAACTTGGTTGGATATCATTACTTCCAAATGTCATTTTAGCATTATTTAAATCTTGTCCCATCTTGTTTAAATAGAGCCTTTGTGAAAATCTTTGGATCACATCCCCTCAATTTTGATATGAGAATTATGGAAGGAAAAAAATAAGAGAATTTAACAAATCATAATCATGTCTATCGCAAAGATGCTCTAAGCTAATGATTGGGATGATAACTCACAATAATGATAGGCTTACCTCTGATGTGTGCTATTGTATCCTCCAATTATGTTTTTCTTTGTAAACATTTTACATTCATATAAATCTAGGAGAAAACAAAATCATTTCTATAAACAAATAAAATCTAGGAGCAAACAAAACAATCCATATATAGAAACAAACAAAATTATTTCTTAGTAATAATCAAGAAAACCATTGTGCAATTTGTTTCACAACATCTAGGAGCAATTAGTTATTGACTAAATCAGAGATCCTCCAAAGCTCTCCTTAGCAATTATAATTGCAAGAAAAAAACAATCCATATATGCACTCAAACAATAGAAAAAAAAAAAATCCTAAAGGAAACCAAACAACAAGAATTCCAAATCATAATCATGTCTATCACAAAGACACTCTAATTTGATGACTAGGATGATAAAATCACAATAATGATACGCTTACCTCTGATGTGTGCTATTGTATCCTCCAATTGTGGATGAAGCGACTCATAAAGTTCAGCCATGCCCTCTCCAGTTTCTATAGTTAAGTTATTTGTTTCCAATTCTTGAGAACATTATTTGGTTCATGCAAGTCATCGTATTTTTATAGATAGATCCTTTACTGAGCGGAGTAAACAAATATTGTGAGCTTTCCATATTCTTTAAGTGTTTTGTCACAATTTTATTTGTCAAAGATTGAATTAGGGATTAAGCATTTTGTCACAATTTTATTCATACATTGATGAGAATCAATGATCGAGAGTTTTTAGATTATGAGAAGATGCATATTCAGTGGAGGCTAGAAGGGATATTGTGGATATTTGCTAGATGTCTAAAATTCTAGAGAATATCTTCTTTACTAAGCTGAGGTGGGACAAAAGTGAGGACGAGGGTTTCCAGATTGAGTACCAGTGAAGAGATGATGATTCAATAACCTATGTCTATAAAACCTTCACAAATATCCCTTATTTGGCCTCCACTCATACCTCTTCTCAGAATCTAGAAACTTTGGATATTGTTTCTCATCCATGCACAAAATGTGCTAGTGATCATATAAAATTCCTTTAGGCCTCTAGTATTGATGAGTTGCACAAGTGTAAAATGTTTTTGTGAGAATGGGATCAATTATGAGAAGGTAAACAACAAGATAATATTATTGTATTTTTTGTTTCTTTTATCCATTCATATTTTCTGCCTTCTCTTCATCTTTAGTAATATATTGGATACTGTGCAATGTACATAAAGGCAAAGTGGTGATTATTCTTGATGATTGGCAGACATAAGCCTTCCAGGCCTTATGTAGTAGCTAGGAATAAATATGGAAGAGATCAAGAGACCATAATAGTTGGTCTTCATCTTTGGTCCATATGATTGAGGAAACATTTTACCTTTTGTTAGCTCATTAAATGCGGTGATATGAAAGAATTTAATAGATAATATTTTAACGTATAACATACATTATTTTAGTTTGATGCTACACAAATTTATCTATTTCCCACACTTGTTGACTATGAAGATAGCGATAAATAAGTATCCCACCTATGTCCTAAGTAATGCAGGGCATGAGAGATGCTTCATTATCACTATCCTCATAGTCAACAAGTGTGCAAAGTAGATAAATTCGTGTAACGTCAACTTAAATAATATACATTATCATGAAAATATTCTATTAAATTATTTCAAATCCTCGTATTTGATGAGCTAATGAAGGTAAACCATTTTGTCAGTAATATGGACCAAAGACAGAGACCCTCTATGATGGTCTCTTGAGCTTTGTTATCTTTAGTGTGCCAGTCCATTACTTTTTTGACGCTTATGATAACTATTTCGACAATAGTGCTATACGTACAATGGGTATTCTTGTCAAAAAGTCACTGCATGTCCATTGGCATCTCGACAAGTTTAACGTTGGATAGACTAAATTTTTGTCAGCTAGGTTTGACAACAGTGCTATACGTCCGATGAGTTTCCCTGTCGAAAGGTCACTGCATGTCCGTCGACATCCCAACAGGTATAACATCAGATATTCTACATTTTCAATAGCTAGGTTCGACATGCATGCTATACATCTGACAGGTTATCTTGTCAGATAGTCACTGCATATCCGTCAACATCCTAACATGTATAACATTGGAGAGACTCCATTTTTGATAGATAATTTTGATGGGACTACTATATGTCTGACGGGTTTCCTATTGGACAGTCACTGCATATCCGTCGACATCCCAATAGGTATAATGTTAGAGAGATTCTATTTTTGACAAATAGTTTTGATGGGACTACTATACGTCCAATGGGTTTTGCGTCAGCGTTCTGATAGATGTATCGTATGAACTACTAAAATAATTTTCTATTAGTGTGGTAAGTTCTGATAGCTAGCGATGTCAGAATACCGATGGTTACCACTTCTATAACAATTTCTAGTGAAATAACCCCGACGGCTACATCTGTCAAATTACTGACAAATAGGCATTGAAAATCTGACAGATACCCTTCAGAATTAGGACTCAAATGTACTAGTGTATGTATGCATAACTAGCTTATATATATTTTATAATGGATATAAAAATAAGCTGAGAGATATCTTCTCTGAACTCCTATTTTAATCATATTCATCAATTTCTCTTAATGCAATTATTATAAAGACATATAAATGGTGATTTACTATTATATAATTATTAAATAAATATGTTGAATTTGATATTATTGTTCTTTAATCTCTATCAAAGAAAAAATGATAAATTCACTTACTGTTGTAAAGTTATTAGCTATTTTATTGATAAAGTTAGGGTTACTATGTATTTGCTATTTTAACACAACCAACATTTTCAATGAGATGAGCAATCACATGTTATTCTAAATATTTCTTTATAAAATGAATATTTATTTATTTTATTTTTATTCATTAATTGCATAGTGTATATCTACACTACAAAAATGTAGGAACCATAACATTGCTAATCTTTCTTTTCGCATGCACAATTATGATTTGAGGAGGAACTCTACTTCATCATAGTTTATATTATTAACTTCTAGACTTTCTCTCCTTGGGTAACATTGAATAGGAAAGCCAATAATAATTTTGAGAAAAAAAAGATTATGAAGAAGAGAATACAAAATAATCTTTATTTAATTGTATCCAAAGATCTGATTGAGGAGGCACCGGTGTGGGAGCCACCAAATGCAGCCTCATCATTTCAATCTTTATCCATTCCATCAATATTCATTGCAGATATGAATAATACAAATATGCAAACAAAAAAAGGCCTCAATATTGGTTATATCCATAAGGAGACAATTTAAAAATATACTTGAGCACTTTGTAGGTTGCAAGGATCCTTAAAATATATACAACTCTGCTTTGCATGAGATCAAATATACCTAGCTTTATATTTGATTTGCGGTTCTCCTTTGAAATGAAATCCCTCTATGCAGATAAAAGGTCCCTTTTTCATAACCTCCTCTCAAACAAATATTGTGATTTGTGCATGCATTTTCATAGATAGAAGAGGAAGACTCCCAAATTATTGGGTCATGATATAGAATGCATATGTCTCTCCTAAAAAGGAAAATTTAAATGACTCTAAAACTTATATGCATTATCAGCTTATGGTTTGTAACTGACACTAATTTGTAATTGACGAGCCTTTTGCATTCTTGTATTATCTGTTACAATACATATCACATTCTCTGTTAGAATGATTCAGAATAACTGAGAGGGGGGGGGGGTGTGAATCAGTTATCCTTAGGTCCAGATGTACCAATTGAAATTTTAAACACTTCAATCAACTCAGATCTACTCAACAATCCACTTGGTATCTATAGCATATGATTAGTAACATAAAATTGTAGTCCACTATCCTAAAGTAATCAACTTGTAGAATATAAAACTCTTAACAGTAAACATATCAAATAACATTCACACAAGTATGACACCAAGATTTAACATGGAAACCCAATATGGGAAAAACCACCAGTAACATGCTACCAATCTTTCACTCTTCTGAAGTGAGCTCTGTGAGGAGCCAACCCTATTAAAGGTTACACTACACATTGTTAGGTGTGACCCTGTTAAAGGATTTAATCACCCTATTTAAAAGTGAGCCTTGTTAGAGGACTTAGATCATTCCATTAGAATGTCACCTTGATTAAAGGATTTACAAAATGACTGTTAGGTCAACCTTGATTAAAGGACTTTAATTGATACAATGGTTAGAAAGTAACAACAATCCCAATCTAAAATATACAACTCACTTTGCAAATATAGATCCACTTTCTCTCAAATTCTAATTCACTGACTGGCCTCCATTATCATCTCTATCTCTTTGATTTGCTTGGAAATCCATCAAGCAATCACCACTTCACAATTCTGTATTTCTCTTCTCAGCCTTCTCAACCTTCTACTTATATTTTTCCAATCAAATGAATCAACCTCCACACTCATAACTTGCAATTAGGTTAATCTTATACCTCTCTAACTAGGTAGCTCAATCTTTTGTTTCTTAATCATCATTTTAGATCTTAGGGTTTTTTCAGATCCAACGAATCCTTCCAACATTTTGTTCTCCTTCTACTTTATAGATACTTCTCAAAAATCCTTCTTGAATCCATACATAGTAATGGTTAAACATATATTAAATGCTCATTAAATTCTCCACGACGTTCATCCTTATCTATAACATGCTTTACATATCCCAAGAATTCAACTATGTCGGTTGGGATCTCAATTCTTTCATAAATTGTAAAATACTGACACTTGATCATCACTATGTTCTTCTGCTTGGTCATCACTAGATAAATCGATAAATACTGATCCTCAATCAATACTATATAACTCGGCATGTACTGGCACTTGGTTGACACTTGCATCACTCATCTTAAAGTTAAGTTCTTTAATTTTCTGCTCTTTTGCTCGGTCAAGACTAAGCTTTTAGTCTTCCTTGACCAAATTGGTGTTAAAGATAAACAACACATTATCTTGTCAATTTGCCAACTAATCAAGTACTCATTGTAGTTTCTCACAACTCCACCATTTCACTAGGTCTTCTTATTATCTCCTCTTTTCAAATCTTCTTCATCAATCAAATGATATGGCACTTTACTAGATAGCAACTATCTTTCCAGTTAAGATTTGAAATCAATGACAATATAACAATTGTTTCAATTTTAGCTTCCAACAATATCCCTATTTTGCATTGATGGAAAACACCACATGCATAGTTACCATACAATCCAAAAAGTATGTTCTATTAAAATAAATTCATTAATGTCCTTAGCTTCATTCTAATTCTCTTCCAATGCAAATATCATCTCTCTCTTGGATAGATCTCTCTCTTAGCTTATCTCCCTCATAGTCTTATCTCCCTCTTTGACAACAATGCCAAAGTCATTAATCTTCACCATGTAGATATCTCTCTATCAGGTTTCTAAACTATATGCTCCCACTGTCATCTTACTTATGAGTGATCAACATCACATGCGTTACTCTTCACAACTTAGGAAACTCCTAAAGTGTGACCTCCTTGCATCAATTTGTAATATATTATGGGTAATAAATTTGATGCAATCACTCCATTTTATCTTAGTTAGCTTCAGCTAGCGTAATCACCCCTAATTTACCTCTTAGATACTCATGTGCATCCTTAGGTAATGCTTTAGTAAATATATATGCTAACTGCTCCTTTGTATTCACATATTCCAATCTCACTTCTTTGTCTTGAACTAGCTCTCTCAAGTAATGATACTTGATAGTGTTGGAAATACAATAATGGGAAAGCAAGATACTGAGAGGGGGGGGTGAATCAGATCTTCAAATTTAAACAATTAAAACAAACTGATCCACATTCATACATATATGAATCTAATTTAATCTCAAATAGAATCCACACAATGAAATAAACAACAAATAACACAATAACTTGGTAACCCAGAAACCCAAATAGGTAAAACTGGGGTGGGGATGACACCCACAAAATTGTCCACTACTGCAGTAATAAAGTGTACCTATTAAGGTTACAAATGATTGATTACAAAATGTAATCTACCTATTAAAGGTCTACCCTATTAAGAGCTTAAGATCATTACAATCTACCCTGTGAAAGGATTTGAAACTTACAATGAAGTAAGCACTCTATTAGGAGATTTAAGAAAGGTCTGCTAGAACCACTCTGTTAAGAGATTTTCACCTGATACAATGATTAGAATGTCTCAAGTATTGATCCTTCATTATGCACTCTGATGCTGATGATCGATCTCCTCTTTCCAATACCTTCTATGATCTCATAATCTGATATAACTTTACTCTATTTTTCACTGTATTGTTGCTCTGCTTAATCTCTGCTTCTTAACAAAATAACCCTCTGTGCATTCTACTTCTGAAATGCAGTCACTAGACAATTCGTCTGTTCTCTCCTTGCTCACTCTTACAAAATAGGGTTTAGAAGCAATCTAATATACTTGTTAAAATCTAATAGCGAGATCTAGATCAACAATCAAGATTTGATGTCCATACCTTGATGGTAAAAAAATTAATGTTTACAATAGGTCATGCATAGGATAAAACAATTAAATGCATAACTAACTCCATAGAAGAATATTAAATGCATACATAAGTCGACCCAAAAAGCTTATATAAGTCAGCCGGATCACTTATCCTTGAAGTTTGTATCATTCCATACATGTATACAAAAACTATCTTTCTCGGCACTTGACTGTCTATCACTCGTCACTTAATATCTTTGTATCCTTCTCGCCTCGGCAATGTTACTTGGCTCGGCAATGTAACTAGGCAAACTGAAAACTACTCGGCAATGTTGCTCGACCTTGCAGAGTTTTAGCTCGGCCACAGTGATAGCCAACTAAAACTGCCTAGGTGAATGACTAAGTGTTGGTCACTAATCATTAATAGAACTTAGAGATTAACAATCTCCCCCTTTGATATTGGTGGCAAAAACACTTATCATTACTTCCATTCATTTCATCAAAATATTGCCTAAGTACACTAAGTACTCCCCCTAGGAATATACTTGAAAATAATATACAAGTTTACATGCCTTCAAAAATTATATACAAGTGTACCTGTACTATACTGATGTATCATTCTGTATCCTTTCATACTTCCTTACTGGTTTCCTTACTAACTTGGTTCCGTTGTCGGGATTCTTTACTGATTTCCTTACTAACTTCCTGCTTGTTTTTATCACTGATTGCTAGTGGGGTTAAGTTGTACTTATCCATAAAATGTTTATGAAGATGCAAGGTGGATTCAAATGTAGTATCCTAACTTTCCTTTGCAATCTTCATAACTTCCAATTTGATTTCTAGCTCCGTAGCTAGACTCACTAAACTCACTGTAGTCGATAGATTTGCACTGCTCTGTGATAACTCCTTTGCTTTTGAAAGTTCCTTATGTATTATCTCCAAGTGAGGCAATAGGCTTGTCTGAATAGTTATCAATTTGGCCCTTATTCAACCATCTTCAGCCATAAGCTCAGCTATTCTCCTTTGTGCATTTATCAACTTATTAAGATGTAAAGAACTAGAAGTAGTATCTTTACCTAAAGTATTACCAGTTGATCTCAAATCTAAATGTAGCTTCTCAACAAGCTGTAGATTATCCTCTATGAAAAATTCAACATCACATAATTTTTTGTACAAAGAATAAACATTGGTTGTAACTTTCTCTAAAGTTTCTACAAGAACAGAAAGTTCAACCTATTTAGTGGCAATCTCTTCTGAGATATTCTCTAGAACTTTGCTCTCAAATCTTCTCTTGGACCATTGCAGAAGCTTTTCATTGCTATCTATGTCCTCATTAGTTATCTTCTGTACAACCTTGACTAGCTGATCAATGATTGGAGCTTGAGGCATTTCATCCTCTAAGTCAAAAGCCTTTGCAAATATGTCTTTGCTGTCATGAAACACCTACTTTTTCTTTTGTTCTATCTTCATCTCTTCCTGTCTCTTCTTCCTCTTAAGCAATTCTTGAAGAGTCCCTATTTGTTCAAAAGATAATTCATTGGGATCCCATTGTGGAATTACAATGACTTCATCTAATGTT
>MU223172.1:432558-464404 GCA_018584345.1 Thuja plicata | reverse complement strand
TTGAAGAGTCCCTATTTGTTCAAAAGATAATTCATTGGGATCCCATTGTGGAATTACAATGACTTCATCTAATGTTACATCTAAAATTTGAGACTTCTTCTTCAAGATTTTCTTCTTCTTCAATTCTGGAGAACTTATGCTTGACAACATAATATCTTTTCCTTTGACAGTGTCAATATCCAATGCCTCTTTTAATTCTGTCAATACTATCTATGGATTGGGCATACCACCAGTTTTAGGACCTGTAGGAGTGGATGAAGCAGAGTGTGGTAGATCAACCAACACTTGCACTTCCTCTTCTTCTTTAGGCTTATCACCAGTATCCTTTATCCCTACTCCACTATCTAAATCTATTTTCAAAATTTCTAAAATAGGCGGATTGTATGAAGTTACCTCTTGTTCATTTGTTTGTTGTTTCTCTTCACTTTGCTGGTTATTGAAAACTTCAATTTTCTCATCAGATGCTGTGGACTTTTCTTCTTCAGTATTAGTTGCCTTAATAGGCGAATCAGTATCTTTACCACTCGACATCTCTTATTCCTCGGCATTCAAATTACTTGGATCATCAACTATATAATCCAAAGGACTGTCTGCACTCAGATCAACAAAGTTTGTTGCATCTAATGCATCTTTGGTCTTGTCCTGTTCAATGGCAATTTGACCTTGAGTTATCTGTGGTTCAGGGGTAGTCTTGACTTCAACTTATTTTGTCTTTTGTTCGGATGTCCCCTCATCAGATTTCTTATCTTTTGGAATGAGCAGTCCAAAGATTTCCTTCTAGATCCTTGTACTTTATTGTACTACACCTTCAATATCATTTTTCAGAACAACATAGCCTCTGAGTTTAGGAACAAACCTGCTCTTGTACTCCTCAATAAATTTGACTCTTTGTTTTGAGGTTAGCTCAGGTATTACCTGGGCTATTGTTCCTTCCCTGATCTGTCTTTCTGTAGCAAGTGCAAATTCCCATTTGCTTGACAGAAAATCATAAATTTCATCGGGCACATGATTTCCTATCTCTGTAGGAGTTAATTTGAAAGTGCTCATCATGTCCAAGAGTGCTTCCTGTACTTTGTGCCTATCTACAGTTTTCAACTTTCATACTTAATGAACTTAAATGTTGCTAACCCTGCTGAATTCCTCAAAGTGTCACATACCTCATCAATACTTTCTAGTTTCTTGAATTGATTTGTAGGTATGTTGCTGGGTTCATCAGTTTCTGTCATCTCCTCATCACTATCTATCCCCAAATTTAGTCTCCTTCTTGGTCTTTTTGCTGGCTTACTCTGCTCAGCCTTAGGAGCAGTCTTTGCTTCCTTTCCAAAACTACTTTCTAACACTTTTCTCTTTCCATAAACTTTATTTTGCACTTCTACTGGGGAATTAACAGTAGATTCTCTAGTCCTCAGATGATTAGCTGCAAGAGGTGTAACCTTAGGTTTAGCTTTTCTTTTCTTGGTTACTATGACAATTGATGGTTTCTTGCCCTTAGCTTTCTTAGTAACCTCTTTTGATGCGCTTACTTCCTCCTCTGTAGAAATATCCTCACCTTGTCCAGTGGTTAGGCCTAAAGGTGCATCCTCAGGTTCTTCATCACTACCTAAGCCAACCATTTTCTTTAGATTTTTCACAATCTTCTTTCTTTTCCTCTACAGAGTTCCCTCATTCAAACTTCTAGAAATTTTAGCCTTAGCTTCATCAAATTTTCCAAATCTCTCTACTGTAGTATCAATTGCCTTGGCTAGGAGTGCAATGATGGAAGTTGATGCTTCATCAACATTAATTTCATATGGAAAAGGTTCTAAGCATGTTATCCTAGGAGTCACTGCCTTGATATAAGTATTATTTGTATCAACTAGAAAACAAATTTCTTCATAGTGCTTCTCCACTAGTGACTTAGGAATCCTAGTCCTTAATCTCATTCTCTTCTTGAATTCTACAAAATAGCTCCCCATTATGCTATTGAAACTACTTCCTAGTTTCTCTATACATTCACTAATCTGAACTGTAATGGGTCTATCCTTTTTCCAAACAATATTTCCTAGTGTAGGAAATGTATCCTGAATGTAGAAAAATATACAGACTAGTAAAGAACCAAACTTACATGATGAGCTCTTAGCCTTTCTAATTGATGCTAGGTTCTTGGCTAGTTGTGTCAATTGTAGCTCGGCAAGATCATATGTGTGACTCTTCTTCACAATTTTCCATGCCTGATCAATGGCTATACAAGGAACACTATCCAATCTACTGGACTGATAGAACTTATGTGCTATTACCCTTACCAAAGTCAAGTTCTAGGTCAGTAATTGTAGAGATAGTCATACCTCTATTATTCCATACTACTCTAGTGTTCAATGTAATTTCTTCTTTGTTGTTATCCCTTATGGTCCATTTTCCATTTACTATAGGATATCCAGTCACTCAACGAATCATTCTTTTGGTGATCTTGACTGGTCCATTATCTAACCACATACACATGTCATGAACTCAGCTAAGGATAACCTTAATCCATTCGTCTTTGAAACCTTGTGGAAAATCTAGGGCACGAGTTAACCCTTTGTAGGGTAGATGTTTGAATTCTGCCTTCAGAACTCCATTTTCACACAATTTGCTGTAGGATTTCCTCAATTCACTATCACCTACTTCACCAATCTTAACCATATAACATGATCAAACATCATGAATCACGAGTACCTTGGGTGGAATGGATGAGAGGGCTCCCATTAAATCACTCTGAATCACACTTTCAGGAATGGCTTGAAAATTGAGAGGTTCACATTCATCACTCTGTATCAACTAAATTTGCTCTTGTTCTACCTCCATACTCTTAGCTGGTGCAGAAGAACTTGCAGCCATGATCTTTGAAATTAGGGTTTGAGAGATGAAAAATAGAGTACCTCGGTAAGTAATACTTTGCACTATTCACTTTTCACCTTAGGATTGCCAATGATACGCTGATGAAATTTTTGATGCTAAACTAAGTTAAGATCAATTATACAAATTACTTCAATCACTCCGTTAAAAAGTAAAAATCACAAGGTAAAAATGAGATGTCAACTGTTCATCCTTTATAAGCTTCAAAATGTCAAGGTAGGTGAGCATTGAATGTTCTTCCCGTTGAGTTAGTGCAGGCCAGCTGTCCTCAGCTTTAACAAAACTTGCATTCCACTTGGCTCACTAAACTCGGCCATCATAAAACATGCTCGACCAACAAAACTCGACACTCACTAAAGAACCCAGCTTTAGTGTCCATGATTGATGCTCGACACCTATAGTGAAATTTTCTCATCTTGGTATTTTGTCTTCAAAATATGTCCTGGTGCATCTTAACATATGCAAATATGGACTTTTGTACATTTCATGTTAGGAACTGATGTAGGATAAGAATTTTTAAATACAGTTCCTTACATACCTCTTTCTCTTAGTTGGAGATGATGTGATCACCTGATCCATTAGATTGGGTGACCTCAGCTTCATTAGCTTCACTGCTACATGGTTCAGACTTCTTAACCCATGTCTTGTTCATTTGCTCCCTAATTTTCTCAACAGTAGGAGCAGATACTCTAGTCTTGCAATCTTTCCTTGTATGTCCAATTTTCAGACAACTGTGACAAACTAGGCTTCCATTCATCCAACTTTTAGACATACCTCTGAAATGTGTCCTTATGCAATTTTATGGAACATGTCCATACTCACCACAGTAATGACAACTATGCCATGTATTGTAATCCCAATTGTGAGTATTGCCTTTTCTTGGTGATTTCTCTTGTACCTTTGATGTCCACTGCTATTTACCTTTAGATCTGAAATCTTGTGCTCTATGACTGTATTTGTGACAGTTATAGCAATTACCATTGAGTCTAGGTGTTTTTCTTGCCTTTATCTTACATTCATGTGCTTGATGTCCAAACGTATTACAATTAAAGCAATAACCATTAAAGTTAGTTTTTAGATTGGACTTACCATTCTTACTTCAGAAAATGTTTGCTGTATGACCTGGTTTCCCACAGTGGTGATAAACAGGTTTGTTGTTTCTTGACTTTGCATGCCTTCTTTCACCTATCTTAGATGATTCTCCATTTTCAGTGGTTGAATGTTGTTCAGTGTGACCTAATCCAGAAGAATCTTTAGGTCTTCTTGATGCTTCCGCCAGTTGTTCAAAGTAGCTCATAGATGCACTTAGATCATTCACTCTGTTATTAAGCTCTTTCTCAAATCTCAATTCATCTTTCAATTGACTGTTCTCAGATCTAAGATTTACAATCTCCAAGTCTTTCCTGCTGATCTCTTGATTTGCAAGTGGTAGTTGATTTGCCACATCCACTTGATTGACTGTCATTGTTTGCACATCATGTGTTCTTTCATCAAGTCTGGTAGTCATCATTCTCTTGTCTTCTTCTGTCATAGCCTTGTCATCTTCAGCTTTCTTTTTTTGTTCAACAACTTTACACATTCTTATTGATTGGGCTTCTTGTTCCTTTTTCAAGTTTTTAACTTCTTCACATAGTGCACTGTTCTTTTCCAGTAGATCTTCTATTGCTGCATTGCTCTTAGTAGAATCTCCATTCTGAAATAGATTTGTGGTGTCCTCTTCCTGATAATGAGTGTCATTCATTTGTTTGGCCAAATCTCTCCTTGCAGTCAAGGACTTCTTTAATTACTGTCTAGCAGTATCAAGCTATTGTAGCGCTAGCTGAATATCAATCTTTTGATTCTCAATGACTTTACCCATCTTGTAGATCTCCATCTCAAGATCTGTATTCTCAAGATGATTAAAACCTTTTTAGAGAACTGAGCTCTGATACCAATTGTTGGAAATACAATAATGGGAAAGCAAGATATTGAGGGGGGGGGGGGGGGAATCAGATCTTCAAATTTAAACNGGGGGGGGGGGGGGGTGAATCAGATCTTCAAATTTAAACACTTAAAACAAACTGATCCACATTCATACATATATGAATCCAATTTAATCTCAAATAGCATCCACATAATGAAATAAATAACACATAACACAATAACTTGGTAACCCAAAAACCCAAATAGGTAAAACTGGGGTGGGGATGACACCCAAAAAATTCTCCACTACTGCAGTAATAAAGTGTACCTGTTAAGGTTACAAATGTTTGATTACAAAATGTAATCTACCCTATTAAAGGTATGCCCTGTTAAGAGCTTAAGATCATTACAATCTACCCTATGAAAGGATTTGAAACTTACAATGAAGTAAGCACTCTGTTAGGAGATTTAAGAAAGGTCTGCTAAAACCACTCTGTTAAGAGATTTTCACCTGATACAATGATTAGAATGTCTCAAGTATTGATCCTTCATTATACACTTTGATGCTGATGACATATCTCCTCTTTCCAGTACCTTCTATGATCTCATATTCTGATATAACTTTACTCTATTGTTCACTATGTTGTTGCTCTGCTTGATCTCTGCTTCTTAACAAAATAACCCTCTCTGCATTCTACTTCTGAAATGCAGTCACTAGACAATTTGTCTGTTCTCTCCTTGCTCACTCTTACAAAATAGGGTTTAGAAGCAATCTAATATACTTGTTCAAATCTGATAGCGAGATCTAGATCAACGATCAAGATCTGATATCCATACCTTGAGGGTAAAACAATTAATGTTTACAATAGGTCATGCATAGGATAAAAAAATTAAATGCATAACTAACTTTGTAGAAGAATATTAAATGCATACATAAGTTGGCCCAAAAAGCTTATATAAGTCAGACGGATCACTTATCCTCAAAGTTTGTATCATTCCAGACATGTATACAAAAATTGTCTTGCTCAGCACTTGACTGTCTGTCGCTCGGCACTTAATATCTCTGTATCCTTCTCATCTCAACAGTGTTACTTGACTCAGAAATGTAACTAGGCAAACTAAAAGCTACTCGGCAATGTTGCTTGGCCTTGCATAGTTTTAGCTAAGCCATAGTGATAGCCAACTAAAATTGCCTAGGTGAATGACTAAGTGCTGGTCACTAATCATCATTAGAACTTAGAGATTAATAGATAGAAATATGCTTGGTATTAGTGTGCATCACAAGATTCTTTGATATATTGATAGCACTTGTGTTATCATAGAAAAATAACAACTAGCTCAGTGATCTCTTCCTTCATACCTTTCAACAATTGCTTGATCCACACTATGTTTGAATAATTAACTGTTGCTGCTACATATTCAACTTCTATTGTAGAATGAGAAATGCATTTCTATTTCTTTCTTTTCCAAGAGACTAACCTCTTTCCTAGAAATAATGTGCCACCACTTGTACTCTTTCTATCATCAACATTGCCTGCCCAATCTGCATCAGTATAAACTTTCAGTTTGAGCTTCTCATTCTTCTTATAATACAATCCATAATCCTATGTTCCTTTCAGATATCTTATATCCTTTTCACTACCATCATGTGATTATCTTTATAATTTGTAGAAAATCTTGCAAAAATCCCATTTGCTAGTGCAATATATAGTCTGTTGTGAAAAACATATTGTAGCTTTCCAAATTGATCCTTAAACAACCTAGTCATAACCGCTAAAATAAATCTTGTATGTGCTAAGTCTATTTTCAAGTGCATGAGAATAGTATGTAAATTCACTAATGCTACATGTACATGCGCTAAAACATTAATACTATGACCTAAAATGGAAGAATCTAGCAAAATACTAGAAAAATATGCAAAAACTCAACCAAAATTGAAGAAATGAGGATCAATTAGCAGTACATACTAGAGGTCCATCTTGTGGCGGCCTTTGATGAAATTGAATGGGCATAAATTTATGCTCTACATAGGGGATCACCATCTTGCTAGCTAGGTTCTCTCTCTTTGAAGGGGTAAAACCTCCAAGGGTGGATGTAAAAATGAATGGTCAAAATGAGTTTTACCCCCTTTTTAAACCTATTTAACCTAATGATATTTTGGTGGGTTTAATTAGAAAATCCTTTTTGCACATCATTGACCTAATCTAACTGGGGCATCATTTCCCAATCAATTTATCAGGAGCCAAATTGAAAAACTCTAAAAAAATCCTAAAACTTAGAAAAAATCCCAAAAAAGCTAAAATCTAAAAATCCTCAAAAATGCCTAAAAATCATAAAATCTTTCCAATTGACCTCCCGAGGGGGCATATAAGATGCTATTGATACATTTTCATATCTGGGGCATCCATCAAATCTGTTTAGCATCAACGCATCAGTCAGGGGCAAAATAGAATTTTCTTTGAATCAATGTGCTTCCCGCACATTGATTCAAAGAGGGGCAAAATTAAACATCATTGGGAATGAGATAGTTATGTTTTGATAGTGTTAACTGGTTTAATTTTTAACACTCTCTAGTGTTAATTCTTTCCTTTATGAATAATACATCTCTTCATAGATTTGAGGAATAAGTATAGGTAGTTAGAGGATGAAGTTATTAGGCTTTGGCCTATATATGAGTTTGTATAATAAACCTAAAAAATGTTGGTGTGTTATGTCTCTTTTCACCCGAGTACAAAACTACTATCACAAACTGATGCTGAATGCATGAATCTATGATTTTCCAATTTAGTTTATCTATTCCATTTCTCATATAATATTGTTACCAAGGAGGCCCACTTGAGGTAACATAACTCCAATCTTTGTTTTTACATTATTAGTTAGATGTTGATTCTATTATTGTAATTAAAGTGGCTATAGAATGTTGTGATTGCTCTAGATAATATCCTGTAGTAGTGATTATTTATTAATTGAGTATAGTTACAAAATCATCATGAATGCTTTAGAATATCTAACTTTGTTGTATCAATTCTTTATTATTTTATTATTATTGAAATTTGATTAATTTCTATATTTTACTTTACTACAATTACTTTTCATTAAGTAGGAAAACAACTTGGTTGAGAGCATGGTGCACATATTTGCAAACCCATTTCAACTTCATGTCCCTAGGTTGATAATTAAATGTAGCCTATATACCATGAAGGCTCTCTTAGTTAAATAACCAATCTCGAATTTAAGAAGCTGCTAGGATAGCTATGATCACAAGTGGATATAGGAAACTCTATACATACCTCATTACATAATATCCATGTGCCATGTCAAAATAAGATTTTTCTTCATATGTCAACATAATTAAGCATTCAACATCTTCTTTTTAATTATCCACTCTTCTTCTATTCATATTCTTCCATCATTTATTATTTCATCACCATTCATATTTTGAGAGATTCCTCATGTCTTTTACAAATGTAAATAATATATCAAGGGGGGACCAATCACATTCTTTTCTAATTTTTCATTTCATGCCCAAGTGTGACATGTCCATCATCATCATCTTTTTCATTTTTAAAGTTTTCTTCTTGAATATTTTTTCTTTTTGTTTAAAATAATGCTATGTAAAACATTGTCTCAAAGGGGCAAAATGTAGACATCTAAAAATGACTAAAGCACCACTTCATAATTTCTTGTCCTTCACTCTTTTCATATTAATTAAATAATTTATTATTTAATCAAGCTAATATCATTTCTCTTTAGCTCTAATAATTAAATAATTTTTAATTATTTAATTATTCAAACCAAAATTTTCTCTCCATTTCCTCTATAATTAAATAATTTATAATAATTTAATTGTTTTATCCATTAATTTCCTAATACGCATTAATCAAATCCATTTACCTTTAATCATTTTATTACATAACATCTTATTAATTACACCGTAGGCATCTCCATTTTGGAAAGCACCGGCCTATTTTGTGCATCCAACGATCACCAATCTCCGTTAGAGGAGGACAACCATTGAAAAGATTTGTTGCATTCATTTTTTTCCCTTTACACGTCATTTGGCTGGTACTATGTCCACAAAAATGTATTCTATATGTATCGAAAGCAAAGTTGTATTCTCAACTCTTCCTATTGGACGAGGCAACGTAACTGTTGAATAATCATTCGACCTTGTTTAATCTATATATATCAGGGTTTGAATATGCCTACAGGGGAAAAATACAATGGTTTCACTTAGGGAATATATTTTCTGTGTATATGTTAAGGTTTTATCTATCGTTGCTAGAGAAATATCGACGATTAGACAAAATATATGTAAGGAAAATTTAACACCATACATTGTGAACGATTTTTCATTTAAACATTAAATAATTTCAACTACTTTATAATCAATTGATTTGCACAAAACTTTCCCTATAACAATTGGGGAATTTCACCTGCTCTGCAAAAAATCAATTCTGAATACATTTCTTGGTTATATATTAAAGGGTTTGTACATTTCAACAAGAGCCAATCGGGGTGGATTCAATCTTATTCATAACCAGGATGTTGGAGCCTGTTCCTATACATTAGTGGGTGAAAAAATAAGTTCACTAATGTCCCAACAAGTTCCCTAAATAATTATGATATTGACTATTATTCTTTCTCAAACACACAATTTGTCATTATCTCACCCTTCCACTGTTGTTGGATCATACTCTGTTCTTAGTGCTTTTCGAGACAAAAGATATAAATTCCAAGTGTTGAAAGGGGTTTGTTTGAATCTTTCCCCTGCTTTGATTTCCCATCATTCCACTAATTCTAAGGGCTTAATTGCATTCATGATAAAATCTCATACTATGTCTCTGGATTCAACAAAACATGGGGCTCTACATTTATGAAACAATCCAATTAGGCTGTAGAATCTACTACTTATATTGAGACAGACAACAACAACCAAAGAAAATAGGAACCCTATCTCCTCCCACCCACCCTAACCTATGTAGGGACATTGTAGAGACATCTAATTGAGTTTACCCGGTTACAAAAATAGAGTAAGCAAGAGGTTCAAAGAGGGAAATCCTCAAACTCCCTGCCATCATGCCTGCAAGAAGTGAAAACCCAAGTAAAGGGAGTGCAGTAGAAGTCATCAAATGAGATGAAAAACATTGTGAATTTGTGAAGAATGTGATTGAAATGGGTCCTCAGTAACCAACCTGATGTCTCTGAAGATTAGGAACAAGGAACAAAACTAGAGCACCTCCTTTGAAGACGACCTTCAAGATTATGGACAAAAATTTGTATTGACAAGGTTTTATTTAAAACTAAACATGGTTTTGAATATTGAAAAGACATTTTCTAGGAGTTTAAAATTGATAAATTTAATGTAATATATTTTAAAAGAGGAAGGCCTTTGCCAAAACTGTTTCCTTAATTCACCTCACATAAGACTAGTGAAGCATAGGTAATCTCCCACACAAATTACTCTTAGATGCAAGGACATTTATCAAGATATTGGGGGAGCGACTGTGGAGGAAATATTGCAAATTATTTCTACTTCCAAACCAACTTATTTTCCTCATCGTCAAAAAATTCTCATATATCAAAACCCAATTGGTTGGGAAACTTATGTGGGTTAAACTATGACAACCTGAGTACAAAGTATAGTGGATGGGTTCTTAAAGGTCACCACCACAAGAATGGATGAACCATATGCAACCATACATAGTCCTGATTTAATGACTTGACTTTGGACAAGTAAAGCCTAAGTTTAGAGCATATTACTTGAGTTAGAATGAGTGATTCAAGATGAACAATATATCTATTAGAAGGTGATCATAATTTTTGCATTGCACCATTAATGTTATGGATTTTTTCGACAAAAGCACAAATAAACAACAACACAAGGTTTTTTTTTCATTCTTCTAGAGTGAACTATGGTAGTGTTTTCTTCTAGAAGCTCTCAATTCTTTTTCTTTTCTCAGTGATATAAGTCAAGTTGGTGAGCTCCCAAGATTCTTCCAAGAATCCTCTAAACACTCTCAGTGTCTCCCAAAAGTACCTTCAAATAGATACAATGCAAAAGGCCCAACCTACTCAAATAGGTCTATCAAGGGTCATAACCTTAGTCTTATTCAAAACTCACCTTCACCATACTCGCACCATTCAAATGCTCAAACAAGATTCATTTCTTCCCACATTGTTCCTACACTAACTAAGGATTTCTGTCCTAAAAGACAGTAACTCTGCATCTCTTGACTCCACACTTGGGAAAGTCATTTACACCACTTCCCTTAAACATTAGGCTTTTTTTCTCATCAAAAAGACTCCCTAACATCCTTATATACTCTTTCAATACACCTTCCCATCCATTAAACCCACTAAACAAAACTCTGCAAACAAATAACTAAAAATACACCTCTTTGCTATCTTCTAGATATACCCACAAACAGAGGTTCATAACTTTTTCTCCCAATCAAAAATCCTCAATCTCTCTAGTGAGGATGGGCGTAATTAGGATTCACACAACATACTAAAATAGGTGAAAGATCCAATGGTTGGTTGGAAAGTTATTGGCCCCACACTGAGGGTTTTTTTTTTTCTGGGACAGTTATTCAATGCATTTTCCATTTGCATGTTAACTGTCTGAGGGTATGGATACTTTCCTTACTTTTTACCTGCATGCAATCAATACATTACACCTCCAAAAAATCTAATATGCCTATACCATGAATTAATGTGGTTATCCAAGAGTCTACAACTTGGATACTCTTGTTTAACCAAACTATCCATGACTGTTCATGAACTGTCACAGTCTGGACAACAAACATAGCTATAATAATGCAAGTTTTCAAAGGATTGAATCCCAATCTTAATCATGCACATAGAGAACACAATAATGTATCTTCATAACTAGAGTCTTCCCAAAACCATAAGAAAATCAATCTAAAACTATATTGAAGAAAAACTTGTTGTTTACATTGCAAACTCTACTACAGCCATACAGAGCTTTTAAAACTAAAATAAAAACCAAAAACACAAAGTCTTTCATGTCTCTTGCTCTCCTCTCATGATCAAGAGCTATTACACACCCTCTCTCTTATTCTCACAAAACCCACTACTTTTTTACCATTCCAAACCTAACTAATACAAAGCAACAACTAACTGCCCTAAAAAGTTGAAACCAAAAAGATACAAAGTATCTAAAGTATGTTGCCAAAAATGAACAACTAAGTTGTTAATTCGACCACTAGACCCATATGGTCCTTCATACCTATTTCATGGCCTTTTTATGGATTTCAATAACTCACAAAAATCTACATCGACCTTTCTATAACCTAATGACTCTTATTCCTATTACATGGTGACCCTTGTAGAGTTCTTTTCCTTAACATGGAAACATTGACAATAACATAGATTATAGGTACTAATGGCCCAAATTACAAACATAGAAACCTTGTAGGTTCTTGTATTCCTAAGGGTCTTCATGGAATCTAGGCCAATTAGGTGACCTCTTTGTCTTCATGAGGTGCTCTGTATCATACTCCCGGGGTGGAGAAGAATCCAAGTCCCATGGATTCGGTGACCTCTTTTGAGTCTTCCAATTTGGAGCCACTGTTTGTGGAGGAGCTAAAACAAGAGTATCTCCACCAACCAAACAAACAATGTACCTACAATCAAACACAAAGGAGTAAAAAAACACAACTATCATTACTTCATCATGTGAGCTCTCAATGCTTGGAGAAAATGTAGTCACCATGGTCCTCTCATGACCAATGCTTTCTATAAGGTCCTTCATAGTTTCTTTCTTTGAGATTAGTGTTGCATTCATGACGGTATCCAAGTATTCTTTATGCCTTTGTCCTGGGCATGTTTCTTCTACTCCAAACTTATCTTTCCATTCTTCACCAATGGATTCCAACTCTTCCTCTAAGAGTTCTTTCTCATCAAATCCTTGAGGACTTACTTGCTTGGTACCTTCCTGAACTTGTACTAAATCCTTACAATGAACTTCTTGTAGTAACTTCTCCTCTGGAATCACACATCTACTTCCTTCTTGAGTATCACATTCTGACACCTTCTTGGCATCTTCATGAACCCTTAGACACTTAGGTTCATTCACCACCATCTTCTGCTCACTCTTCTCTTCCATAGATGACTGCTTCGTAAGTCCTTCAAGTGGAAAAATAAATTATTCAACCACCACTAGGATCTTTAGTTGACCCTTTTCTCCATTTTCTATTCCTTCTTTATGCGGCTCCATAACATATTCTTGTTCCATGTCTGCAAATTTTTCATGTTTCTCAACAAGTTCCTTGGTCTCTTGTTGTTTCTTCTCAAATAGTTCTTGTTCTAGAAGTGCATGGATCATTCTCTTAGTTTCCATTAGTTTGGCTTCATTTTCCTCTATCCTTTTCTTTAAGTTTCTAAAATCTTCTTGTGCTTGTCTTCTTACTTCCTCCTTCTTTGCTTCTTCCTTCTTCTTGGTCTCTGCTTCTTCTCTCTTTTTCCTTTCATAGTATTTATAGGCTTTGTGTGCCTCATAGATTACCCTTTATTTTTCTTTCAAATACATCTTGACTACCTTTACCAAATGCAAGGATCTACTTTATCTGATACCAATATGATGTAAGTCAAGTTGGTGAGCTCCCAAGATTCTTCCAAGAATCCTCCAAACACTCCCAGTGTCTACCAAAAGTAGCTTCAACCAGAAACAATGAAAAGACCCAACCTACTCAACTAGGTCTATCAAGGGTCATAACCTTACTCTTATTCAAAACTCACCTTCACCACACTCACACCATTCAAATTCTCAAACAAGATTCATTGTTTCCCACATTGTTCCCACACCAACTAAGGGTTTATGTCCTAAAAGACAGTAACTCTGGATCTCTTGACTCCACACTTGGGACAGTCATTTACACCACTTGCATTAAACATTAGGATTTTTTTCTCATCAAAAAGACTCTCTAACATCCTTCTAGACTCTTTCTATACACCTTCCCATCCACTAAACCCACTAAACAAAAGTTTGCAAACAAATAACCGAAAATACACCTCTTTGTTGTCTTCTAGATATACGCGCACACAGAGGTTCACACATTTTTCTATTGATCACAAATCCTCAATTTCTCTGGTGAGGATGGGCATAATTAGGATTCAAACAACATACTAAAATATGAGAAAGATCCAACGGTTGTTTGAAAAGTTATTGGCCCCACACTGAGGGTCTTTTTTTCTGGGACAGTTATTCAATGCATTTTCCATTTGCATGTTAACTATCTAAGGGTATGGATACTCTCCTTACTTTGTACCTACATGAAATCAATACATTATACCTCCACAACATCTAATATTACTATACCTAGAATTAATGTGGTTATCCAAGACTCTACAACTTAGATACTCTTGTTTAATCAAATTGTCCATGACTGTTCATGAACTTTCATAGTTCGGACAACAAACGTAGCTATAATAATGCAAGCTTTCAAAGGATTGAATCCCAATCTTAATAATGCACACAGATAACACAAGAATATCTCTCCATAAGTGGATTCTTCCCAAAAACATAAGAAAAGAAATCTAAAACTATATTGAAGAAAAACTTGTTGTCTACATTGCAAACTCTGCTACAACCATACAGAGCTTTGCAAACTAAAATAAAAACCAAAAACACAAAGTCTTTCATGTCTCTTGCTCTCCTCTCATGCTCGAGAGCTATTACACACCCTCTCTCTTCTTCTCACACAACCCACTACTCTTTTACGATTCCAAACCTAGCTACTACAAAGCAACAACTAACTGCCCTAAAAAGTTGCAACCAAAAAGATATAAAGTATCTAAAGTATGTTGTAAAAAATGGACAACTAAGTTGTCAATTCGACCACTAGACCCATATGGTCCTTCATACCTATTGCATGGACTTTTTATGGCTTTCAATAACTCACAAAAATCTACATCTACCTTTCTAAAACCTAATGACCCTTATTCCTATTACATGGTGACCCTTGTTGAGTTCTTTGCCTTAACATGGCAACATTGACAATAACATAGATTATAGGCACTAATGGTCCAAATTACAAACATAGAGACCTTGTAGGTCCTTGTATTCCTAAGGGTCTTCATGGAATCTAGGCCAATCAAGTGACCTCTTTGTCTTCATGAGGTGCTCTGCATCACTCTATGAGCAGGGTTTTCCTTTCTGGGAAATTTATTGAGATAAAGAGATGGAGGGCTATAGGGATAGAGAAATATGGAGAGATAATGTGTGTTCATCTGATGAGTTGATTTCTTCTGTCCACTTTACACCTCACTGATGCATTGATTCATATTCACCCTTATGTGATTTGTATTCATCCTTATGTTTGAATTTGAAGCTAGGCGTTCAACTTTGGGAGGAAATTTATTGCTGCAAACATAATTTCAGGCTAATTTCACCAAACTGGTTTCACATAAATTCATTATAGTAGCACACCATATCAAAACATTGGCATGATGAAGACATAACAAATGTCAACATATAAGACATATTTTCATCTGTAATTAAAGAGAGCTAGAACTATTTCAACAACTGGTGTGTTTTGTGAAGCCGTATTCCACACGCTAAGAGGAAATGAATGGACAAGATGACTTAAATGGCCGATCTTAGGGAAAAAGGACAAAACAAAATTAGTGGTGGTGATCAGTTTAATGGTCATCCAAAGGCTCTAACTAAGACTCCACCATAGATTACTCTTTGAGAAGCCATCCTGCCATTGTCATCATGCCTTTGTAATATGTGCAATTCAACACAAATGTGCGCTGAAGAAATTCTTCATGTCATACAAAAAATCCTTGTGCTCTTCCCACAGGTGGAGAGTATAGATTATTGTCTAGCATAATTGGGTCGTCAAACATGGAAGAATCTCCAAAATGTTTATTATTTGTCAAAATGGTGAGGTTTTCCCCTTCAGGCGCTGCTATCAATGCCAAAGTTGCATTGTTAGCATTTTGACCACTGTAGATTATATCATGAAAATACAACACCAAATTCCTACAGGGCTCTACAACCATTTTCTTCTAGACCTTAAAATCTGCTCTTTCCTGCAAAGTGGAAAACATTAGAATCCACACAAAACAGAAGTTCAGAACTCTACTAGCCTTGATTTTCATTCCTCACTAATACTTCTCTTTCTCCACTGATGGAAATCAAGACCATCTCTATTAATTTTAATTCCCATTTGTACTATATTTATATTGTCTTAAGATACAAAGTTGTCAAAATGTGGGTTGTTTGAATACTGTATTTGTTGGTCGCCATGTGTGGGGCCATCTAATCTACCATCTTCCTTTGTTGCAATGGATTGCATGGTGTTCAAGTGAATATGCTCAGATTACGAATCTCAACCAGTCCATGGCTTCATTAAAAGTTGTCTTGATTAATTTCCATATTTGAAATAACGTAACTTTTCATGCCTTAATAGTTATAAAAATATTAGATTTGTTTGATGGATTTTGTCATGATTCGACCTTTGAGACTCTTTAATTTTAGACTTATCTTGCGACTTTTGACTCTGGTGGACCTAGTTTCTATGATTTGACTATGTCATTTTGTTATGTTCTAGTGTAGACTTACTTTTTGATGCTTTTCTTAATGATAATGACAACTTTTAAGTAGGTTATGATGGTGATTATTGTTATGATGCTAAGTTATGATGCGAAATAGATGCTTAACTTTTATTATTATTATTATTACATTGCATAAAAGTGGAATTATGATGTAATTGCAATAAATGTGTTGATTTATGGATTATGGCGTTTAAAGGAAATATTTTGAAATTTTTGATTAATGATTAATCACGTAGTGATATATTGTTTTGGTTTCGAGTGTATCTATATGAATGCATGACAAAGGCGGGAGTGTGGTTGAGGTAGAGAAGGCTAGCTCTCAGTTCTAGAGAGTACGTATGGTCTGGTTTACACACACACCACTTAGGTATATTGTGTATTCATGATATGGCTTCATAATTTTATTTTATTTTCCTCTTTCTCTCTCTAATTTTTATAGGAATGATGTTATTATGAACATATAAATGAGTATGTACGTATGTGCTCATGTTTAAATTACACTTGTGCTTTTTGTATTTTAGGAATATATGTCTATATACCATTAGATTTAAAAAAATGTGTTTTTTTGGGCATTCATTTCGTATAGAATAATTGTTAAAATCGGTTAAAAAAAAAGAGTGGCTATTAAAGAAGCATCCACCTTAATTCATGGCATGCTCTCTTTTTCTCATGTAGGTGGTTGTTTATGTTCTGGTTCTTGGTTTTGAAAGAAGGGAGGAGTCAAGAAGAGTGGAAAAAACTAGAAGGATAGTGGGAGATTTGGTAAACAATGAAGGAGTTACCACAAGCAGAGAAGTGGGTGCAGGCTGTGAGTGGCTATGGGAACACGTGAAAGTAGCTCAACCACTTTGTAATTCTAGGTTTTATTCCTACGCAATAGCATATATGTTTTGAAAATAATGAATTAAATGGTTGTTGTTTGTATTTGATTAGTATACTTTATGCACCATCGTATCAGTTTTTTTTAAAAAGATTATAAGGAAAATATATGCATGTTTGGGTTTCGTAGGCAACTAAGTGAGCTGGACCACTCCCTACCTCACACCATGACTCCTCTTACCTGGCACTTGTCCTCTTGCTATTGACTGAGCAATCCTTATCCTTTGAACATTCCTTTTTAGAGTACCTTGTTGTTGCCGCCATTTCCTTTGGAAGTTAAGCTTGTATTAAACATGAAACTCGACTTTGCTCCTCTGCAATACTCCTTACATCATTTTGGTAGTATTTGGTTGGGAACATTTTATTTTTAAGCCTCATCTTTCTTCTTGTTCTCCTGCGCGAGATGCCACTCATCTTCTCCTGTTTAGATGTTTCTTTCTATGTACCATTTATGCTGAACTGGGTGGTTGTATTTTTAAATTGGTGTGAGTTGGTTTTTGTGATGTTTTTATTGCATCTTGTATCTCTGTCAAGTCATCGTGACTAGAAGGGCCAGTTGTGGCATGGTGCTAGTACTCTATTTTTCTTTTACCTTAAGCTTCTTATTCTTTTCCATTTGCATGAGTTATTCCTACGTGCTCCTTTTCAACCACTTCATCTATCAGCGCGGCTTTAGCTTAGCCGTTCCCCTTTGCTAGAATTACGGTGACTGTTGGATGGGAATAGCTTTTCCTCATTATTCTCTTGAACCGCGGTCCGTATTTGAAGGAAGACCCTTTGTATTATGAGCTGTAACTTCTGTCTTATGTCACACTACATCACAATTTGACTTCCCAAGCAATATGCCTTATCTCTTGGATTTTTTTTCAGCATAAGTTATTTAAGGACTCAGCTTTAAGTTAATCACGTCTTAATTGTTAGTGAATTGAGGCAACTGTTGCTGTAACTCACCTCGATGTATGGGTATAGATTCCTTTAATCGTATCAGACATTTGTTAGAAACCAACGCGTAGGGAGATATACATATACTTGTATCAGTTTTTTTTTGTGTTTTTTTGGTTCTTGCATTTTTGTCGAGTACTCTCACTATGAAGTTGGGTATTGTTAATTTATTGGTGTGAAAATTTCATAAATAATAATGGTTTAATCCTGTTGACGTGTTGGGAATTCTCTGTGGAAACGATAGACATACCTTGTGATAACACTGTAGTATTAATGATTTGTCTGTATAATCTTTGTATGTTGTGTATTTAGTTTTTGATACATTGGTAAAGGATAATATGCTATGTATTTAGTATTTTATACGTTTAAGGATACTATGTTGTGTATTTAGTATTTTATATGTTTAAGGATACTATGCTGTATTTTTAGTATTTTATATACAATGCTGCATATTTAAGATTTTATTTAGGTGTGCAGTGAGCAGTCTACTGCCTGAAATCCTTGCATTTTAAACCCTTATGAGAATAGTAGAGTAAGACCGGCTGAGAATTAATGTTGCTTAAGCCAGTGTAATTGTGTAGTAAAATCTTAATTTAGGATACATTTTCTTTCCATGATAATTGTGTTATGTTGTGCATTGAATTTGGGAGGGTGTTGAATGTGGAGGACCAGGGGAGGGTAGAAATGATCTGTTATACCTCTGCCTACCAGTAGAAACCTGGTGATGAATAGCTTTGGCCAAAGCATTTTTGCATATGTGTTTCTTTATATGTTGGTTGTTGATCTACCCCTCTGCCACATCTGTGCTAGTACTACTATTTAGACATATGTGTGTGTATGAAAATACACCTTCATGAAATTAAGATTAAAAGCAACAATTCTATGGAAAGATAATACAAATTAATCTAAGAATTGAAGCTAAAATCTATATCATCTCATGGTTCTCTATCCAAGCTTTGTTAAGAGAGCTCTCAGGCTTAATCTCTCTAGAGGACAATCCTCAACAAGATATGAATGATAAAAAAATGCTACAATCTAGCTAGAATGCTCAAAAATGCTCAAAATGCTCCAAGATATGTGAGAAAATAACAAATGCTCCTAAACGTGATATGCTAGAATGCTAATGCAAATGCTAAAATTCTCTCAAAAGCTCTCTAATGCTATCAAATTCTCTCAATGTGCCTATAATAAGGATGCTTTTGCTCTTAAAATTCTTGGATCCCAAACACAAAGGAAATGGCTTGTATTTATAGCATTTTCCCAAGGGTAGGGGGTAGAGTGAGGTAATCATGATCAAATTTTGGTTAAGTCAAAAGATTTGAGGTGTTTTCAAATGGAGGGAAAGTTGGTTGGTTGTCTCAAAGATATTAGAAATTAAATAATTCCATCATTTAATTAAATTAGCCATGGAAGGGTGATTGGGTTGGATTTAATCTTTTTGATTTGAACTATACAATTGAAAAATCAATTGCATAATTTGATTAATCCCTTTAGGCTTGAATTTAATTATTTGATTTCATGATTATTTGATCTTTTAATTTGATTTGAATTTTTTCCATTTGATTTGATCCATTTAATTTGCATTGAGATGAAATTTTAAGGCATTTGGCTGAGATTTATAGTTTGGAATACTTGAGATACACTTGGTCAATTTTAGGTGTCTACAATGTGTTAGTAGTTATGTTCATGGCACCACCAGATCCACCCGATCCTTTAATGCCGGTTGCTAGGCTTATCAGGAAAGGGTCGATGTGTTTCGAAGTGTTGATTCCTTAATTATATTTAATATAGGTCTTCTCCTAGGGGTAAAGGCTTTAATGGGAATTTAATCGTCCTATATAGGCCTTCTTAGAAGATTGTGCCCTAATTCCATATAAAAGGGAATCTTTCTCTCTCATTTTCTCTGACCATCATCAAGCAAAGGAAGTCTTCTAATCAAGCATCAAGTATTCCTAATTGAGATCAAGCATCATCAAGTGAAGTTTAAGCAAGCTAAGGAGCAAGATTTCAAGCAAGCATTCATTCATTCAAGTATCCATTTTCATTAAGGAGACCCATTGGAGGCCTTTGAAGGATTGAAGCTACAAAGGGCCCTTTTCGTGATCTCTCCATCCATCTTCTTTCAAGCCTATTCCAAATTCAAGAACCCATTCAAGACTTGGTGTTGGAGATCTATGAGAAAGAGATTGAAGACATCCTACCTTTCTACATTCTAAATTTAAAGCATACTTGTGGATTCAAGGATTCGAATCCACCACAAGGACTTTTACAAGCAAGGTGAATTTATGCATTTACATTGTCCATTTCTGCAATTTCAATTACATACATTTGAGGTTAATTCTAAAACTAGGGTTTGACCAAGGCAAACCCCTTCCCCCCAATAAAAAATCTCCTTTTTCTTGTAGGTACAGGTATAGAACAATTGATTTGAGACCAGATCTAGATACCCTTTTCAGAAAACTTCCAGGATTTGCGAACAAAGTCACTTTCGGGTCTATGTAGGTCAGGGTCAACATTATTGGGTCAGGGTTGACATTTGTGGGTCAAGGTCAACCTTTTTCATAAGACGACATCAGAATGAAAAAAAATTTCTGGGTTTGGTTTGTCTATGCATTTCGGTTCGAGATCAACTGTCAGTTTTTCCAGAAACTCAATATAGACCTCAAAAAACAACATTCTTTGATCTGCAATATTTCAAGGTTAGTGCATTTCTCCTACTTCTTCAATTACTGTCATATATCATTTCCATGCATATAATTAATAGAATTTAAGGCATCTCCTTTCCAAATAATTGATTCATTTGTGCATTAGCCCTTCCTTGGGGTTGATCAATTTGGATCTCCCATTTGTGCATTAAAGGAACATCTTATCTTCTCCTTAATCACAATTGCAATACACAATCAATACAATTCAATTAAGGTTAAGGAATTCAATACATTCTAAGCAACTTAAAGGACAATTTACGCATCAACACCTTACATTTCAAGATAATCAATCTATAAATCAAATCAATCATTTTTATACCTTATCCATTTTATCTATTACATTTAGGTAACATTATCAATTTCACATTGTTACAATTACTAAAATATCTATTGGCTAAACAAACCCTATGATTTAATTAATTTAATTATAAAGTCCTAGCACTTTAATTAAATTAAATTCACCCCTTTAGCTAAAACACATAAAAATAAATTAAATAATATTTAATTATTAAATAAATATCCTCATTTCAAAAATTGAATTTAATTATTCAAATAATTGAGAAAAACATATTTATGAGGTCATACTTTATTTATTTAATTAAATGTTCTCTCAAAAATCTTCTCTCCAGTTCAGAAATAAAAACTTTGAATTAACTATGCTTTAAAGAGAAAGAAAATAGTTAAAATCAAAAGAAAACAGTTAAAAACAAAGAGAAAACTATTCATTGTTTTCTTTTAAAGAAAGCTTGCCAATTTGAACTAGCTTTTCTATCTGTTTTATTTCAAAAAGGAAACTTTCTATTCTAAGCAGGCTCTCAATCTATAAAAGAGATCCCATTTCTCATTGAAAGCCCCTGAGAATATATGCATTGTTAGAATAACAAATTTTTGCTTCATTTTAGTTCATAATCTCATTTCAATTAAGCTCATTTGCAATAGAATAGCTTCATTTTCTTAGATTAATCTCATATTTATTATCATGTCTTAGCTTAATTTCAATTAGATTAATCTTGCATCTTTCATGTTCTTAGATTAATCTTGCATTACATTACATTGCATTCATGGAGAAAAATCCTTCATTCTTGGATTGGTCTAGGTTGTGAGACTCTCGTTCTGAGAGCCATTCAAAACCCCATCTGGATAGAAGGCAATAGGTTGAATCATACATGAATGCAAATGAATAACTCATATTCACTTTTGTATGTGGCTAATGAACAAGGACTATTTTGAAGTGTATGGTTGAATAACAAGGCCACATTTAACATATACATTTCTAGCGCCCACCGTGGGGCAGAACATCTATTTTTGTCATCACATTTGAATTAGTTTTGAAAATCTTGGGATCATGTTTGTACTCTAATTTTGCAGGTAAAACAATGCATTTTATCTTTGTTTTAGCATGGATCAAGTTTGAAAATTCCTTCTATCTTCTGTCTATTATTCTATCAACGCCTTTTAAGCTCTCCTTTTGAGCCAAATTTGATTGCACCTATGGTTCTGAAATATCATTTCGGTTGAAAATGACTGTGAACTCACCCATATCTAGCAAAATTCACATTTGTGGAAATTTTTTTTTCCCAAGTAGTGCATACGACCCTTTTGCATGGAAATCGAGGCAAATTTTTTATCATTGCTTCACGCAGCCTGAGGCAAATTTGTTAAAAAAAAAAAAAAACCTTGATTCCCGGGAGTCAACATGCTCTCGGTTACCTGTCAAGACACCAACTTACATGGATTGAAATTGGTCATACTCTCGGGACAACCTCCCTGGTCTAGGGGGATGATCCTATTACTCTTTGCATCAGTCACCAGTGGTTCTCACTGCGTTTGCCTGCTGATGCCTAGCTATTGCTATGATCTTTCAGCTTGAGAATCTTTCTCACGTCAGTCACCAGTGGTTCTCACTATATCTATCTACTATCGTCGTACTGAGGAAATTTCTTGCACATATGTCTGTATATTGACATCAATATGTTGGAATTGGAGTTGTACTCAAATGCTCTATTTATCGATACTTAGTCTTGATGATTCTTTGCTTTAGTTTGTACATAGCTTTTGGTCACTTTTGTGACACTTTGGTTCCTTTGTGAACCCTCTTGACTTGACACTGATTCTGCCCCATACGCCTGGGGGAAACCAAATCTAGTTTGTCCTCGCAACATACGCCAAGTCAGTCACTGCTACTAGGGGCATGGGTCCCCAAATCTGATCACATCTTTGGTTTACATCCGAGTCAGTAATCTTGTCACTTCTGCAAGACAACTCGCTACTAACACAAACTGGTGTTTTTCAACACCAGCATAAATAATGTTTTTCAACACTATCTTTGGACACATGTGTGTTTTTCAACACACATTGGATATCTTGCATGTAAACATCTATCGATAACAATCAAACACAATACACTAACAAGCACAATGGTGTTTTTCAACACCCCTATACACATACATATTCAAAAACTTTGAAACTGGCTGAGCTATGACTGAATATTTCTTTGTATGTTGTCTATTCTCATGGATTTCATTGATATTTTCTTTGTCTACTACTTGTTGGTGTAGCCCCGATGATCTACCAACATCAAATAAATATGGTGTATGTGATAAGATCTCTTGCATTAAGGTGGAAAAGCCTCACATCCCTCGATCTTGTTTATTTGTACACCATGGTGAGGTCGGTACTATCTCCTTGACTATTATTTCTCTATTTGTTTACGCACAATCATACTCATAGTTATCTTGGCTTTGAATGCCTCGATACTGGTGTACTCTTGCAATATCAACTATAAACAATGTTCAGGTCATCTTGGCTTTTGTGCCCTGGTGCTTACGTTCATTTCCTACATTTTGTCCAATGAAAGTCATATTCATATTCTTATGGTCGCAGTGGCACAGTAAGGATTGCATCAACTCTGATGTTCCAAAAATGCTTAATGATGATGATTTTATGATGGGTCTCACAACCATGTCCTAGGGATTGCATCTAGCATAGGATTGCATTTTCATTCTAGACTTGCATTGTGGTAGAAATTTGATGTTCACTTCATTGCATTCTCTGAGATTTGTACATTAGGGAGTTATTCTTCAGAGTCCTAGTTTCATCACGACTGCACAAGTATTTGATCCTCGCTCTTGATTCTTTATATGTTCTCTTGGTTAGCATTTGTCACACATCTGGATATCCTGCATGAGATGTTAGTACCATATACATTACATTTGCATTATCATTTACACATTGCATTTACATATTTCCATTCACAAGTGCATTCACATAAATCATCTACATACATACAAATTTGCATCTACATCCACATGTGCATCGCATACATAACTCATACATATATACATGTGCATTTCATACATCTACATATATTCAAAACACGTTCATTCATTTGCATACATTTTCATACATTCTAAATCATCTAAACATCTAAGCATATAGGAAACATCTCATAAACAATAATACGTGACACATGCGATGATACCCAAAGATGAGCTCATATATATATATATATATATATATCTCAAATGTGTCGATACAATAAAAAATGGTGCTACTCGAGCACGACCTATCTCAAAAATGGTGGTACAATACAAGGATGGCAACACATCAGATACATCATATGATCTCATCTATCAAATTAGTCATATCTAGCTCTGGCCCTCTCCCTTGTCACCTGGAGGAGGTGGAGGTGGATGCATATCTGGTGGAGGTGGTGGCTGTGCACCCTCTAATCCTCTAGTGTACAAGGAAAATCTAGCAACCTGCGACGCCTCATCATGTACCACCCCTATATAGGATGCATAGTAATAGGCTGCTCGGGTGGTCTGATGTCGAGTCTCCTCCCGCGCCCTCTCTAGCTACCCTCGGACATCCTGCAGCTCCCAATCTCTATCTAGTAGTCAGGCATCTCGCACGACAACCTGTACCTACAAGTCAGAAACCTGCCTCACCAACTATTGCACCCTCTATCTGGCTCTTTGCAGGGCCTCCTATGCCTGTGATAAGGCGTCTCTAGGTACTAGACCTTGTACTAGCTCCTGTGCAGGCTGATCCTCCTACATCGGGTCCTCCACCGATACCTCCTGCTGATCTATCTGCTCCAGCACATCATCTAATTGTGTCGCCATCCTCCTCTTGCTCTGTCGTCCGCTAATACTCACACCAGGATCAATCTGCATCTGTCATGCGGGGATGTCCACCTATACAGTGTGTGGCTGGGGTACCTGCTATGGCGGTGGATGTGGTACCTACTATGGTGGAGGCATTGGTGCCTGCTGTTGTGGCACCTGTAGGTGCACTACCTGTGCTGGCGATCCCATGCCAACTGGATCGTAAACTGTAGGAAGGGATGAGTGATGAAATGCTCCCTATACTCTGCGGTCATGCCGCCATCTCTAACCCCACTCTGATAATCCCATCGAGTCCATGCTAGGGCTTGTACATCGATCATGCATCGACCAGTATCTAACTTGATTGACCATCCCTTCCTAAGCTCATCCGTGAAATGAGCATAGGAACAGTATTCCTGTGATATCTCCTGTGCCCGGTCAAACTGTCGCTAGACATGTGTAAGCAAAAACCACTTAATAACAGATATAGCTCGACCGATGAGTGGCCGTGAAACTAGCATATAGCCCAGTTGATCACTGGCATTGTCCCAATCCTCTGTCAACCTCCATGGTCGCCATGTCATAGCTACCAAATCATCGAGGGTCACTCACCACTGCTCTATCTTACCCAGCTTAGGTTGAGTAATCAATCCTCTATAGCTGCATATGTAGGGCTCTAGTGGCTCCCTCAGATCATCACATAATGGCTGGGTAACCAGTAGGTGCTCCCATGCCCACACCTGTAGAATGAATACCCCTGCAGCCATGCTCTTCGCCTCTCTATAGGCGATCTCATGCATCTCATGGTACATATGGGCCAGCATACACTGACCCCATCCATATTTGATCGGCTCTACTAGCATCCTCTAAAGCATCCAGCCCCAACCACACTCAAAACCGTGCTGACCATGATTTGACATTAGATAGCATCCAAGGAATGCTTCCAACACCACGACCAATTGGTGCCTAGGCCCGTAATCCTTGATCAACTCCTCCCATGGGATGGCTCTACCCATGACGAGGTCATCCTACAAAATCTCTCATAGTGCTAGTGTACTTGGCTGTAGTTGTACCTCATACTCCACTCTAGGACTGCAAAAGGGTATCCGAAGAATCCTATATATATCCTCTTGCGTCACTGTCATCTCGCCCTGAGGAAGGTGGAAGGTGTTCATTTCCAAATGGAAACGCTCCACCAATGCTCCCAATAGTCTATGGTTTACCCAAATCTCGGGTACCCCACAAAGATGTGATAGGCTCAAACTGTCAATATGTGCAATCTCTGCATCGTCTAACTGTCTCACCAGCCCACTGATAGCTGGATGATGTGACCTAAATGCTATGTCTGGGAACTCGACCTGCAAGACATGTAAATAATAACACACGATCAGTACTTGACCCATGATTCATGATAATCAATGCAAAACTGAGAATTAAAGCATTACAGACATGCTACTAACAGGAACAACACTGATGCAAATGCTATTGGATGCGACACGGACTCATTTTGCATTCAAACTATTAAGTTTTCTCCATGCGAAGAAGCAACCTTTTGCACGAAGAATTTTTATGGGTCGCGTGAAGTTTCATCACTGTCCATGCGAGAAAACCCCATGTCAAAGGGTTTCCCATGCGAGACATGGGTACCCTCCCACGCGAGGATACCCACTAACCGGCATGAGAATTCACCTTTTGGCTGTTTCTCATGCGAGCTTTCATTATGGGTCGTGCGAAGAAACTAGTTCCTCCTGCGAGAACCCGTGACATAGTTCTCAAAAATGTGAAAAACAATGAAAAATGGACACAAAGTAATGAAATTTGAATTCACAAAGAGGTTAATTGACCACTTACCAGAGGTTCGTACACTGCTTGCCAACTGTGCTGCCTGGATCGCTCGAAATGATGAGTGCTCACGGGGACCACCATTTTTGCTCAGAGCTCAAATCTCAAAAGTCAACGGATGCATATGATTTGAAAATGACCTTTTGGACTCATATATAGGTTTTGACATAATTTTCAAAAGTGCTCTGATTTGGGTGAAAATTTCACCACTAGCTAGTTTGACCGCTCTGAATCAAAATCGAAATCGAAATCTGACACTCCTATATAGCTCAAAATCGCATTTTAAAATTTTTGGGGCCGATGCGATCAAACACTTGTGTAGTCAACTTTCTGACATCGCTTTCTTGTCAGAATCATATCTAATCAATATTTTCTCAAATCTTTGACTCTTTTCATCAAAAGTCAACTCTGGTCAACCCTAGTCAACCTTGGTCAACTAGACCTTGACATCGCTCAAAATTGATTCTGAATCTTTCAAATTCTTCCATAATCTGTTCTGAGTTCTTCTGGATCCTTGATTCAACATCTATCTACAATTTCTCGCTCTCAATCATCATTATGACGTGTCATCTTTCCATTTTTCTCCCGAGGGGGCACGATGATTACATCATTGAATCTATTCCAATCAGTCCAATCTGAATTCAAAAGTCCTCATTGCTAGGGGCATCTCATCACTTGGGGCATGTTCAGTTTTTTGTACTTCATAGTCAAAACTGGATACTCCACAATCAATAAGGGCATCTTTGTTCCTTACATCTTGTCATCTATTAGGTATCGGGGCAATCTAACCTGGATCCCTAAGGATCAAGCTTCATTCTGGAGATGATTCTCGAAATCTCAATCTATTAAGTATCTAAACAATCTAACTTAGATTCTTGAGGATCAAGCTTCGTTCTAGAGATGGTTCTCGAAAACTCATCTATTGGGAAATGGGGCAATCTAACCATGACTCCTGAAAATCAAGCTCTATTCTGGAGATGATTCTGAAACTCAATCTAACTAGTGTCTGGGCAATCTAACCTAGATATTGGGGGAATAAGCTTCATTCTGGAGATACTCCTAAAAAATCTATTGACTATCTTTTTATGGATAGGTATCGGGGCAATCTAACCCCGACTCCTGAAGGTTGAACCTCATTCTGGGGATAGTCTTTTGAAAGATATCAATCTATTAGGTATCTGAGCAATCTAACCCGGATCCCTGAGGATCAAGCTTTGTTCTGGAGATGATTCTCAAAATCTCAATCTATTAGGTATCTGAGAAATCTAACTTAAATCCTTGAGGATCAAGCTTCGTTCTGGAGATGATTCTGAAAATCTCAATCTATTAGGTATTTGGGAAATCTGTAAAGGAAGAAAAATGATTTTTTATTTATTTAGTTTTATTAGGGTTTGATTGTGTATTTCCCTAACCTTTACATTTAAATTGTCATTATGTTGAAATGTGATTATGAGGAAGATAAGATATTCCACCCTTATCCCCAAATGCACAAATGCAAAATCCAAGTTGATCAACCCAAAAGAGGGATTAATGCACAAGTGAATCAACCATTTGGAAATGAAAACAAAGAGGGAAATCTTAAATTCTGCTAATTGATTATATAGATATGATAAATGATAGTAATTGAAAAGGATGGGAAGAAGAACCAACCTTAAAGAATTTGCAGATCAAAGAATTATTTTCTGAGGTCTGTAGAGTGTTTCTAGAAAAATTGAAGTGTGATCCAGAACCGAAATGTAGAGACGAACAAAAACCATAAATATTTTTATGATCTGATACCATCTTATGAAAAAGGTTGACCTTGACCCACAAATTTCACCCCTAACCCAGTAATGTTGACCCTGACCTGCACAGCGTCGACATAAAATCTGTTCACGGAGCCCAAAAGAAAGCCGAAAAGGGTATCTAGATCTGAGTCCAAATATGCAGTCCCAAACCTGTACCTGCAAGAAAAAGAGGTTCATTTGTTGGGGGGAGAGGGGTTTGCCTTAGTCAAACCCCAATTTAGGAATTAACCTTGAAATCAATAAAGTATAGAATGCTAGCAAGTAGTAGAATTGAATCTAATAATGAAGCTATGATATTGAATAGACATGCAATTGTAATTCAAATGTAGTAAGTATGAAAGTTTGGACTCAATAGAAACCATAAACCTCCATGATTGTATGCTTGAAATCAACCTTGAAGAGATGATGAAAAAGTCTTGAGAATGAACAAAGGATCTTGAAGGAAGATCGCACCATCATGATGGCTTGATCTAGGGTTTGAATGATGAATCTTGAATGCTTGAACCAAATCCCTTCAAAGGCTTGAAAGCTTGAATCCTTGATCTTTAATGGAGAACTTGAATGCTTGAGAGGAATGATTGAACACCTTGAAAGCTTGGAAACATGTAGAACAATGGATGCTTGAACCTTTTGCTTCTTGACAAAATCTTGGTTAGAGCTTTTTGCACTTAGAAGACTTAGAGAAAATGAGAGGAGAAAGCTCCCTTTTATATGAAACTAGGGCACAATCTTCTAAGGAATCCATCATAGGATAATTAAATTTCCATTAAATCCTTTACCCTTAGGAGAGGACCTATATTAAATATAATTTAGGAATCACCACTTCAGAACCCAAAACAGCCGACCCGAAAGCAGGAAAATTGAATTTTGGATGACCCCTGACAGCTGACAGGCTTCCAAATTCGAAAGGGGGACCTTGGTCAGGGTTGAGGTTGACCCTGACCTAGGTCAAGGTCAAGGTCGGCCTTGACCTAGGGGGTCAAAACCCCTAGAAAACATGCTAGATGGGGTAGAAGGTGCCCAGAGAGGCCCAATCAGGGTCCTAAACTGGCACAGAAGCAAGGGATGATGCAAAAATGGAGGGACAATATGATGAAGGTCAAAAACATCACCTAAAGAGGGCTAAACATTCTTATCATATAAGTGCTTCCATTTTAAGATGATACATTAAGCCCCCACTTTAGCGGGAGTATGGAAATCGAACATGCTCACGGTAAAGTTAGAAGAAAGACACTGGTGGATCACAATGAAGTAGAATATCACTAAGTCAAGGACATGAGCCCCTAGACCAAGGATTCTAACTCAACATACATGCATAAAGATATGAAAGTAAAAAGCAATCAATCATAGAAAACATACATGACTACATAAGCAAGACAAGAGCAACACTATATATAACATAGCTTCATGATTTAATCCTACTAGCATGAAAGTGAAAAAGAGAGAAAAGGGAAAGTGATTACCTCACCTAGTAAGTTTCCCACCTTAATATGAATCACCAAGGAGGGAGAGCCCAACAGGTTCACCCATAAACTGAGCTTGTAATTGTAAATGCGTCTTCTGACGACTTTTAAAAATATCCATAGATCTACATTCTTGTATCACTATGGAATATAAAATGCGTGTCCATTCAGGATTTAGCAACTTATCTGCATTACCTTTCAAGGATTTAGCATATTTTAAAATAAAAGGGTGCGTATCTCTTCAGGATTTAGCAACTTGTGTGCGTTACCTTCTGTATAGTCAGAAAATGGAAGCACTTCCATTTTAGACTTGTTTAGCCTTCCGAGTAAGTGGTTTGGGGTCATGACAAGCACCTTGACTAGGTTCCTGATCTTGACATGGCTTCCCCCCTGTTTTTCCTTTTTGTCCACCATTTTTTGACCTAATTTATGCATTCTGGGATACAGACCTGTGTTTCTGGGATTTAGGGACAGGGTCGACCTCCTAGGACAGGGTTGACCCTTACCCTGACCTAGGACAGGGTCAACCTCGACCCTATCCTAGGACAGGGTCGACCTCGACCCTGTCCTAGGGTCCAAATCCTGGGAACTTTCAGCTTTTGGATGTCGGTCTTTGCAAAAGTTGTTTCCCACTTCCGGGTCGGCTGTTTCGGGTTTCGAAGCATCGATTCCTAAATTATATTTAATATAGGTCCTCTCCTAGGGGTAAAGGCTTAAATGGTGATTTAATTATCATATGTAAGTCTCCTTAGAAGATTGTGCCCTAGTTTCATATAAAAGGGAGCTTTCTCCTCTCATTTTCTATAAGCATTGAAAAACCATGATCAAGCAATTGAAGTCTTCCAATCAAGCATCAAGCATCCTTATGAAGTGAAGTCCTAGCAAGAAATCAAGCAATATTTGAAGCAAGCATCCATCATTCTCAAGTATCCATTTGCATGAAGGAGATCCATTGGGGGCCATTGAAGGATTTAAGCTACATAGTGCCCTTTTGGTGATCTCTCCATCCACCTTCTTCCAAGCCTCTTCCAAATTCAAGAATCCATTCAAGACTTGGTGTTGGAGATCTACAAGCAAGAGATTGAAGACATCCTTACATTCTACATTCCATGTTTTGAAGCATACTTGTGGATCCATGGATTCGAATCTGCCACAAGGACATTACAAGCAAGGTGAATTTATGTGTTTACTTTGTTTATCTCTGCAATTTCAATTATATTATAAGTTTAATTCCAAAACAGGGGTTTGACCAAGGCAAACCCCCTTCCCCCAACAAAAAAACATTTTTCTTGTAGATACAGGTTTGGGACTGTAAATCTGAGGCCAGATCTGGATACCCTTTTCACATTTCTTTCGGACTGTGCGAATAGGGACACTTTCAGAGTTGAGCAGATCGAGTTGGAAAAAGTGGTACAGGGTCAACCTTTTTCATAAGATGACATTGGAATAGAAAAATATTTATGGGTTTTGTCCGTCTCTCTGTTCCGGTTCGGTATCAAGTGTCAGCATCTCCAGAAATAGTTTACAGATCTCAGAAAACAACAATCTTTAATCTGCCACTTTGGAAGGTTGGTACTTTCTCCTATTCTTTTCAATTACTCTCATTAATCATATTAATAAATCAATTTAAAGAATTTAAGATCCCCTTTCTTGGTCTCTTTCCAAATATTGGATTCATTTGTGTATTAACCCTTTGGGGTTGATCAAAGTTGGATCTCCTATTTGTGTATTTGAGGGTGAAAGAAAGGAGCATCTTA
>MU223172.1:410439-427388 GCA_018584345.1 Thuja plicata | reverse complement strand
GGAGACCCTATATATGCCCCCCTCCTTATCATGGCTACCCACTAGGCAGGATAAGGAAGAGAAAGGAGGATACCTACTTCACAAGGTAAGGAGATATCCAACTTAACAACAATGTATACCATATTCTCAGCGAAGAGCCTTGACCCTTACATCCAAGAACATAGATAATCATGAAATGGATATGTCACTTATGGAAAAAGGATCCTCAAAGAGGAAGAGATCTTAATCAACAAGACCCTCACCATAGAGGAATGCTTGGGATAAAATTGTCATCTTCTCAAGAAAGGAGGGACCAAAGATTCAATCAACAAGCCCCCTGTAATCAAGAGGAAGTGGAATATTTGGATGAAGGAATCAAACTCTAACCCACAACAAGAGAAATATTTTATCAAAAACATAGTTTGAAAAATAAAGAAGAGGTGATGACCTAGAACAATCACCTCTCATATCAGAGGGTATCCATAGTAAAAAACATACATCTTTATAAGGAAATAATGTTGTAAGATAAACACACACCACTAATCTAAGGAAAGTAGCTCCTTAGATAGAGGAAGAAATAACATACCTTTCCCCACAGGTGTGAAGGCAAGGGATATATCAAATTATATCAAGAGATTTCATAGCAGAGAGATATCCTTACAAAACAAATGTCTTAGAAAAGATATCATGGATGATTTATAGGGATAGAATATAGAAAGAATCACCAATTAAACTCAACACAAAATATATGCTAAGAGTAAAATGGATCCTAGAAGACTAGAATACGATACCTCTTGCCCCCCAGTGAATAGACAAGAGGAGAAATGCTATCTAACTTGTAGAGAAATGAGGGGAATGCCTTACATCAAAATTATGAAGAGATTGTAATACTGCATGGGAATGAGATATAATTCCTAAAGTAACTCTTTCTCTAACATATAGCTTGAAATGCACACAATCAACAAGTAAATGTTTATTACTATAATGAAAAGGACATTTATATTTAGAGAGAGCATTTCTCAGAATGGGTTTGAAGATTTCTTTCTTGGAATTTATTAACTGGACATACACCTTTTTAGCCACATCTTTAGGAGTATCAGGGTGATCTAAGGTAGGTGTTGGAAGAAGAATATGAAGAGGAGGATGATAGTTAAGGTCAACTACCTAAAATTGAGAAGGAGAGAAGCCTATACCATGCATATTTTGTTTAGGAGACACATGAATCAGGTTTTTAATGCCATGTTCATTAATACCAAGCCCTAAACCCTTATAACCTTGTTTATCAACCATAGTGTATCTATGTTGCAAAGCTTCTATGGGAGATGATTGATAATTGTGTTCATGAGAAAATGTCATGTAAGGTGGAATGATGGTTTTAGGAGAAGTTTCTTGGGATTTTCTCGTAATAGCATCATGGATCAGATAAGAAGGGGAAGGTAAATCTAGGAATTCTTGCACATCCTCATCTTGTACCGTAGTTTGAGCCTCAACAAAAGTGTGAGAAGAACTAGGGATGGAAGATGGAAGAATAGGAGTAGGATTATTAGGAATTGGATTAGGAAGGTTAAGAGGAAGATTAGGCAATGGTGTATCATCTACCAAATTCTTCACTTAATCCAAAAGAGTAATGAGTCCATTACACACATCCTTAATAGAAGTTTTAAAAGTAGGGAGACTAGTATTGGTCAATCTCATAATGGCATAAGCAAGCACACCATGAAGAGTGAAGAATGTAATAAAATGGAGGATAGTCTCATACACATCATAAGTACTATAAAGAGATGCTAAGAGAAAAATAATGAGAAAAATAGCCATACACCAAAAGATCTTCATAATGAATGAAATGAAAGAAGTGGTTTTGTATATTTTATGAGTATTCAAATTTTTATTTTTGTATTTATAAATGTAAATGTAACATCAAAGAGAAGGAGTTGTCTATCGCGGGTTCACCAAAATATAAAGGAAGAAAAATGATTTTTCGTTTATTAAGTTTTATTAGGGTTTGATTGTGTATTTCCCTAACCTTTAAATTTAAATTGTAATTGTGTTGAAATGTGATTATGAGGAAGATAAGATGTTCCACCTCTATTCCCAAATGCACAAATGCAAAATCCAAGTTGATCAACCCAAAAAAGGGATTAATGCACAAGTGAATCAACCATTTGGAAATGAAAACAAAGAGGGAAATATTAAATTCTGTTAATTGATTATATAGATATGATAAATAATAGTAATTGAAAAGGATGAGAAGAAGAACCAACCTTAAAGAATTTTCAGATCAAAGAATGCTATTTTCTAAGGTTTGTAAACTGTTTCTAGAAAATATGAAGTATGATCCAAAATTGGAACGCAGAGATGAACAAAACCCAGAAATATTTTTCCGATCCGACACCGTCTTATGAAAAAGGTCAACCTTGACCCACAAATGTCACCCCTAACCTAGTAATATCGACCTTGACCTGCATAGCGTCGACATAAAATCTATTCGCGGAGCCTGAAAGAAAGCCGAAAAGGGTATCCGGATCTGAGTCCAAATCTCCAGTCCCGAACCTGTACCTACAAGAAAAAGAGGTTTGTTTGTTGGGGGGAGAGGGGTTTGCCTTAGTCAAACCCCAATTTAGGAATTAACCTTGAAATCAATAAAGTATAGAATTCTAGCAAGTAGTAGACTTGAATCTAATAATGAAGCTATGATATTGAATAGACATGCAATTGCAATTCAAATGTAGTAAGTATGTAAGTATGAAAGTTTGGACTCAATAGAAACCATAAACCTCCATGATTGTATGCTTGAAATCCACATTGAAGATATGATGAAAGAGTCTTGAGGATGCACAAAGGATCTTGAAGGAAGATCACACCATCATGATGGCTTGATCTAGGGTTTGAATGATGAATCTTAAATGCTTGAACCAAATCCCTTCAAAGGCTTGAAAGCTTGAATCCTTGATCTTCAATGGAGAACTTGAATGCTTGAGAGGAATGATTGAACACCTTGAAATGTTGGAAACATGTAGAAAAATGGATGCTTGAACCTTTTGCTTCTTGACAAAATCTTGGTTAGAGCTTTTTGCACTTAGAAGACTTAGAGAAAATGAGAGGAGAAAGCTCCCTTTTATATGAAACTAGGGCACAATCTTCTAAGGAAACCGAAATAGGATAATTAAATTCCCATTAAAGCCTTTACCCTTAGGAGAGGACCTATATTAAATATAATTTAGGAATCACTACTTCAGAACCTGAAACAGCCGACCCGAAAGCGGGAAAATTGAATTTTGGATGACCCCCGACAGTCGACAGGCTTCCAGATTTGAAAGGGGGACCCTGGTCAGGGTCGAGGTGGACCTTGATCTAGGTCAAGGTCGAGGTTGACCTTGACCCAAGGGGTCAGAACCCCTAGAAAACATGCCAGATGGGGTAGAAGGTGCCCAGAGAGGCCCAATCAGGGTCCTAAACCGGCACAGAAGCAGTGGATGATGCAGAAATGGAGGGAAAGTATGATGAAGGTCAAAAACATCCCCTAAAGAGGGCTAAACATTCTTATCATGGAAGTGCTTCCATTTTAAGATGATACACAATCTAACTCGGATCCCTAAGGATCAAGCTTCGTTTCTGGAGATGACCCTTGAAAACTCCACAATACCAAAATCTTAGCAATATAACCTAGACTTTAGAGAGTTAAGCTCTGTTCTGGAGATGGATTTGAAATCTTCATCAATCGATCTTTGCATCTTCAATTTCTGAGCCCTATTCTTCTGTGCTTCAGGCATCAAACTATTCTTTGAATCAATGCACTGCTTGCACATCAATTCAAAGAGGGGCAAAATGTAACACCCCAAAATTGGCATCTTGCAACCCTAACCAATTTTGTTTCATTTGTCATTCTTATGAATCATCAAAGTCCTAATGTACTAGGAAATTCTAAGTTTTGACTGAATCTACTCGACCTAAGTGTCAAATGCAGAAAATCCTAAATCTGCATTAATCATACATTATATTCAATTCCTAAAATATCTATTGGCTAAACAAACCCTACGATTGAATTAATTTAATTATAAAGTCCTAGCACTTTAATTAAATTAAATTCACCCATTTTAGCTAAAACACATAAAAAGGAATTAAATAATATTTAATTATTAAATAAATATCCTCATTTCAAAAATTGAATTTAATTATTCAAATAATTGAGAAAAACATATTTATGAGGTCATACTTTATTTATTTAATTAAATATTCTCTCAAAAATCTTCTCTCTAGTTTAGAAATAGAAACTTTGAATTAACTGTGCTTTAAAGAGAAAGAAAACAATTAAAAACAAAGAGAAAACAATTCATTGTTTTCTTTTAAAGAAAGCTTGCTAATTTTAACTAGCTTTTCTATCTGTTTTATTTCAAAAAAGAAAACTTTCTATTCTGAGTAGGCTCTCAATCTATAAAAGAGCTCCCATTTCTCATTCAAAGCCCTTGAGAAAATATGCATTGTTAGAATAACGAATTGTTGCTTCATTTTAGTTCATCATCTCATTTCAATTAAGCTCATTTGCAATAGAATAGCTTCATTTTCTTAGATTAATCTCATATTTCTTATCATGTCTTAGCTTAATTTCATTTAGATTAATCTTGCATCTTTCATGTTCTTAGATTAATCTTGCATTACATCACATTGCATTCATGGAGAAAAATCCTTCGGTCTTGGATTGGTCTAGGTTATGAGACTCTCGTTCTGAGAGCCATTCAAAACTCCGTCTGGATAGAAGGAAACAGGTTGAATCATACATGCATGCAGGATGAATATCTCATATTGTATGTGGCTGATGAACAAGGACTATGTTGAAGTGTATGGTTGAATAACAAGGCCACATTTTGTTAGGGTTTGACAGAACCAGAACAATATAAGAATAAATAGTTATATGCAGAAAAAATAGAAGAAAGAAACTAAACACAAATAACACAGAGATTTAACGTGGTTCACCCAAAACCTGGGCTACATCCACCTACACAGTCATCCAACCTTACTTATTATCCATTCATAGTTTCTATTTTCATCATTAGTCTTCATTTTAGAAATATAATATTTCTTCCTAAATTAACTCTTTTCATTTAAGAAACACAATCTTTTTCTACCAATTAACTAATTTTCATATTAGAAGCATAACCTACCTCTTTCAATTAACTATTGTCCCATTTATGAATGAATATAATCCTCCTCTTTAGTTAGCTCATAGTCTTTTTGGGGTGGAGTCCCATGGAGGGGCTTTGGGATCTATTTTTAAGGATTAGGAGGTCCTATGGAACAAAAAAAATTGCTACAAGATTAATTAGAATCTTTCTTGAAAAATAACAACCCCTACTTTTTAGGATTGCAAATTTAAGTCCTCATTGAATTGTTTTAGGAAGCCCCCCTCCACGGGGTCTTTAGGAAGCCCCCCTCCATAGGACCCCACCCTCAGTATCTCCTTTCCTCTTCCATCAATAAATACTTTCTCTAATTAGAAATTGTGTGTACATTCATTTACAATATAATTGAATAATCTATCATTGGCTTCTCAAGTCCTTGAATTGGTAAATTTATATTTTCACTTGAGTTGACACATCTCTCTCTCTCTCTCTCTCTCTCTCTCACACACACACACACACACACACACACACACACACACACACACACCTAGATCCTATCCATGCTAACAATTAAGCAACCCACATATCTAGTACAATGGAGCTAATCAAGGTTTGTGCATAGAGGTAATGCTATTTTTATTCATCATTTATTTCATGCATGTACTTATGCTTCATTGACCAATTTGAGTTTATTAAGATTGGGTTCTTCCTACTCCTAGTTTATTATTCCACACTTAACTCCTTATGGATAGTAAATACACATTTTCTCCATACACTATTCAACTAATTGTCAAAAAAATTCTCGTAAGAAAATTATAGACATCCATACAAGGAAGGAAAACAATATGATTTTCTAAGTCAAATTTCCTTTTTTTTTAAAAATAATATTTAATGTATCATCATTATAGTCAACCCTATGAACGTGATGCAAAAGAGGCTCCTTACCTCTTTTACATTGATTTGAGGTGGTTTCTTCTCTCTACAATGACATCTCCATCGTCTTCTCTAATTCTCCCACTAAACTCTGCATTTTTGAAGGTGTTTCCAGTTCTTTCACTTGTAGGACTTCCTTCTAGTTGACAATCTCCCCTCCTTCAAATACCAAGCCAATTTTGGAAATGGCTATGCAACACCTAAAATGCACCAAACATCTATTATAATGTATTTATAATTTATGATAAATATTAATTTATTGGTGCATTTTACGTGTTGGATAGATATTTCCATAAACACTCACACAAATGCACTCATAAATTTGTACTAGCATACAACTAAATCCTACAAAGCACAACATGTACCTAGATTGTGAAAATTTCAAAAATCATTTTAAAAAGATAGAAAGAGCCTTACATTCCAATGAAACGAAGAGCCTAAATCTAGAGGCAAACAACATATCATAAAGTAATGCACATAGGGGAAGACCATTGGTTTTCCTATGCATCAACATGGCCTCTCAGCCTTCTCATTTCTTCTCCTAAATGATGTTCATTCTTATATTAATATAGTTTATTTCTACAAACAACCATTCAATAATTCTATGTTGGGAATCAATTCATATAAATTCCAATACCTCCTTCAGATTGTTTGCATTGTTTACTCGAAGGCAAAAATCCATGGGGATTTTAGGAGTCAGGTCTAAGATGGAAGAGAAAGGGGTAACCAATCCTAGATCTATCAAGTATAGTGAAGGTGGGTTTCAATCTATTAAGTTGATAGATCTAGGATTGGTTACCCCTTTCTCTTCCATCCTAGACCTATCAACTTAATAGATTGAAACCCACCTTCACTATACTTGTTCCTTCTTTTGAAAGGTTGAATCTTGTTCTAAAAGTGCATATACTTATGTTCTGACAACTAGGTTTGTCCTATTTATCCTTCCCTTTCATCATGTTGAGGAACTTCTCTTCATTCTAGACTTCCTTTCCTTTCCCAACCTCAAATTTACCATAATTCCTCTCCTCTCTTTCTTTTGTTATACACTCTTTATCCTCTTGCCATAGGGCCACATCAACACCTTTCCCCTTTTTTCTTAGGCCTCGATGAGGCAACTTTAGGTAGATTCCTTCCCTTTCTTTTAATGGAAGGAAAGCAATCTTCCTCCTTTACAAACTCTATATAATTCTTTGATTTCTCTTTGTTAGCCCAATCCTCAATAAAATCCTCCACTCATTCAGAAAGGGAGTCCTCATTAAAGGTTTCAATAACCCTGGGTTTTTTTGTTTGGTTCTCAGTTTTGTCTGGAGTAATTCTAAGGGGGTCAAATTTTTCTTGTGGTTGACAATAAGTAGGATGAGCCCCTCATGAAAGATGGGTAATTTGGGATTTTTTCAATACCCAGAGATAGAAAGCTCCAACGAAGTTAAGAGGTAGAATGATAAGGGTACAAGCAATTAATGTTGGAAATGATTCAACAAAGTAAAGCGATAATTGTAAATGTTCTTAAACCAACCCTCTAGGGTCACATACCTCATTATTAGTTCAATGACCATTGACCAAATGAGCTTGATAGTGGTTCTCTCATAACCCAAATGAAGTTTGAAAAGATTCCTCCTTTTCCCTTTAACAGAAATCTACACGCTTCTTCTTCGACTTTCTTGTCTTCGAAATTTACCTCAATTACAAATTTTAAGATTGTTATTGTTACATCTTATATATAAAATTTAATAAGTATCTTATTAGACTAATAAATCCACACAAATAATAATTAAAAACTAACTAAAACTCAACATATAAAAGAAAAAAAATTAAAAAATTATACTTTATTTGACTATTTGATATTTTAAAATTTTATATAATTATTACTTATAACTTATTCAAACTTTACAAATACGACATTTTAACCAAAATCACTAAACTAAGTTTGTACGTATGTAAATAAATTTCATTACCTTGACACCTCTACACACCATAAAACTAGAATGTATATCTCATTTACACAAGAATTAAACTAATGTATTGCTTAGACTCCCAAAAACTTGTTCTCTTTCTTTATTTTGGTTCTCCTCCTTGAGTTCATTTCCTTTGCAATTCAACGATTTTTAAGGAAACGGACCTACTTATCATTTAGTTTATCATGTTGTGGATATAAAAGCATTTGGCAATATCCAGAGCTTCCATACGAATGCACAATGGCAGCTGCATACTTATCCATAACGCCAAACGCTTCTGCTCACACCCTAATGCCTAAGCAATTCTCAGTTCCCAAATTTATTTCCGCTCCTCGTCTCTCATTCACTTCAATACCAACTACATCTCCATGTCGTCCTTTATCTACATTGAATCACAAGAAGGTCCTCAGAATCACAGCACAAGTTCAAGTTCAGGAGGCCTCAGTAGCTGGCAAGCAGAGACAAGAGTTTGAAAGGAAACTCTATGTGGGCAATATCCCTAGGACCTGTACCAATGAGGAGCTTGCTAAAATCTTTGCCGAATGTGGTGCTGTTGAGAAAGCAGAGGTATCTTCCTCTTCAATTATTTCTTTCACTATGCTTGTGAATGATAGATTAGATTCCCAGCAGGAAATTAATATATGTATTTTTATAAAAGGTTAACAAACGTGTCCTATCCGGTACTACAAACCATATCAAATTTTAAAACAAGTACTGAATCAAATCCGGGTATTGCATATTAGTTTAGGACTGTCAATGCCTTAGAAAGGGTTTGATTACCAGACCATCATGTTCAATGTTCAAAAGGCTTCTTCTTTTCCTGTTTTATAGGTTGTTTGTCAGTAAATAAGTGAGCTTTCAATACAATGGCGTTTGCTTATTTCTGTTTTGATTCCTTTGTGAATCAACACCAAGTTTACTAAATGAAATGTGCCCCTTGACATTATTTTTGTAATAATTCCTATATGTGGAGAATTTCTGTTATTAGATTTTGATGTTAATATTTTCTTATCAGTTCTGTAAACAGTAGGCTCAAAACAAATGCTTGTTCTATTATAATTTTGGAGCATATGTGGGTGTATAAAGCATCTTGGAAATAGATTTCATTCACACTTTGAGAATGACACCATGGAGGGAGTTATGAGAATTATACCAGACGATGCTGAAGTACAAAATTGGGAGCTATTTGCAGCAAAACAGTGCCATGAAAAAATAAAATTTTAACTCTCCGCTCCAATTATTCAGGATTCTGCATTTAAAGCTACCTCTGGATTATTTTTAGGAAGAAATAATATCACTGCACGTTTCTTGCCATTTGGATGGAAATCTCCCGAATAATTCAGCTTGTTTCCATTTCTGTTTTCTCCTGGAATTGATGAGACAGGTTTCCAGCCTACTGGAAATTATCTGAAATTTGACCTTTTTGAATTATCCTACACACTGGAGTCTGAGTCGAAGAGTCATAAGTCAGAGAACATGATCTTCCTTTCCTGGACCAGCAAAATGCCCAGGGTGGCTCAAGAGAAATAGCTAGTCTTTAGGAATCACAATTGTGACTTGCATTTGGCCTAGCAAAGTTATGTCTGAGCGTACTGACATGACCCTTCAGGATATGCAATTATTCACTAAGTGGAAAGTGTTGGTGTTACCTCAAGGCAAGGACACACGAGGATCCCTAGTTCTCGATGATACTTATTGGGGCTGCTAAGTCAAAGGAGCTCCTATCCCACTAAGTATAATGATATCCCAGTGGTTTAAGGGAATGAACATAATCCCAGTTGTGTGCCCCGTGAAAACTGATGGTGAGCCCACCCTAGATAAAAAGCTGTGAAGATCACCAGTTCTCACCCAAGCTTATTATGCTTGCTAAGAGAAAAAAAATTGTCGGCATAAGGATAGTCTGGTGGTTCCAGGTGGACGAACATAATGTCTGTTGTGTGCCCAGCAAGAGGTCATGCGTACAAGAGCTGCCAAGAGTAGAGACATCATGAATTGTAGGGTAGCTAACACATCTCTTCTACCTGTTGTAGTTATAAAATTAGTATGGATTTTATACTGGACACCATTCAACCCGGAAATATTCACCTTGATATTGAAGTTTGAACCCATTTTGTGGTATCTGATTGCAGTGATAAGTATTTAGAAAGGTTTATTTATGGGACCTCTTACTCATATCCTTAAAGAAATCAAGATTTTCATAACTCAAGTTTATGGAAAATAAAATACCTTTGAACAGCCTTTTAATTTTGACAACAAAAGACGAGGTACTTAAAAGATTTTTTTTGGATAGGCAAATTGTCGGATTTGGCCCACTCCCAATATAATAAAAAATAAAAATTAAGACCGCTTCATACCCATGAATGGGAGCACAAAGAGACTGATCAAGTTGATGATACCAAAGAAGAGCTCAAAAACTAAAGAGCGCTCAAAACAGAGAAAACAAAATAGAAACAAAGCTACTGCAACACAAAAAATGGAAAACTCAGCCACCAATCAGGACATGGATGGGATGGATAGGGGTAGGTTCCGCAGTAGAGGCAACCCTATCAGAAGCCACAGTAGCAAGGTTGGAAACCATATTATTAACAAAATATTTATAATTATTTTGCCAAATAAAGTCAGGATCAGGATCTCCTGTCTTCCTGACCCACTTTTTGAGACTGAACCTCCTTGGAGCATCAGACTTAGAGGAAGAGAACCCGGTCCACCTTATGACCAAGCATGTTGCAGCAAAAATATCTGAAAGGAAGGTCTTCATAATTTAAGAATTGGGTCCAAGTGCCATGTGAGGAATGGATAAGAACAGAATGTTGCACCAGCTTTGAGATGTCAATGATGGCACAAACCCTAGTGTATCTGCAAAGTGGAGTCACCAAATCTGAATCCAGCTTAACAAAGGAACCAATCTGCTCAATCATATCCTTAATGAGCCCTGGATCCCGCATGATCAAAGAAATGTTATATAATCTGATCCATATGGGAACAGTAGATATAGCAACAGCCGCGAGATCAAAAAAGGATGCCAAGAGGTGATAATAAGGTCTGACTTCCCAACGAACCAAGGGCTATTCTGCTTCACAAAAACACAAATCTTCAACAGAGGCATAACGAAGCAGGGAAAATCCAAAATCCAAGATTTTGATTTTGGGAGTAGACAGGTTGCACGAGGTAACCTTCATCCACTCGACGAATTGGTCAATCGGAGGTCGCCAACACATGCAGTGGATGAGAAGGGAAGGACACTTGAAATCAGCAGAAAAAGAATCAATGCTTGAATCTGAAATGTGGAAAGTGGCAGGTTCATCATCCAACTGCACCATAGAATCCCCCATCATGCAAGTTTGCATTACCATCAGGATTGTGGCAAGACCAGAGTCACCGAGGCTTGAAGGAGGATTGTGCAATACATTAGGGTTCTCTGTGAGCACCTGCATATGACAAAAGTCACTGCAAAGATGAAAAGGATTGATCTGATTCCCGCAGCCATTAACAAAGGGGGCCGAAGCTTGAATGTCAACAGGATCGGACTGAGGAGCCGGGACAGAGAACTGCTTGCAAGCCCTAAGCATCTCTGCACTTCGGTTGCATTTTTTGTGCTTGCATGAGTGGTGGGAAGCACCCTTCCTATCCGTGGACAAAGACTTCCCCTGTTTGGCGACAAGGGCCTCTGCCGAATTCATTCGGTCCTGAAGCAGACCCCTGCAAGGCGTGCCATCTCCCAAACTTCTCTGCTCATCACTTGCTGCCACAAACCCTTCGCTGTGCGTGCAGGCTTCTTTGCACATATCTGCTTCTCTAGTTATAGGCATATATGGGGGGTATTTAAAAGATTTACTCATATTTGTTATTTACAAATTAGTAATAACAACTTGGAATTTAAAAAGTGTTCTTGAAAATTACAGTTGAGTACCATTGAAAAAATTCTAAAAGTTATATTCCATGTAGTTTCTGGGACAGGGATGACAGGGGATGACAATTACAAAATAGGGAAATTAAAAAATTCTAGGAAATTTCAATTATTGAATGCCTTATAGAACCATATAACATAACATTAGAGCTGAATTAAGAATCCACATGTCAGTTGACATACAAATTAACAAACTTTCATTGCCCTCATTGTTAATGTGAGTATATTTTATATAAAAGTTACATTAAAATGTGAGGCTACAAGTTACAACTACAAAATGACAAGAAAAGTTCGAAATTGAAAATTGTGCAACTGAATAAAATGACAAAGAAAAGAAAGTGTTCAGCGATGTTGTTACAAAATGTAAAAATGTTGCTGAACACTTTCTATCTCATAAATTTCACGTTGCCTTTCATTTAAAGGGAAATAGCTTATAATCTCATCAATGTGTAGCTACACTAGCATGGGTAAGAGTGATGCGAATTTCCATTCTTTTCTTTCTGCATTCATTTGGGCTCCATTACCAATATCATATTCAAAATTTAATGCATATTCTCCATTAACATTCCTTCAAATGCAAGTAGGAGGAAATAGAACCATTATCAGTAAAACAAATGCAGTGATTATAGCACATGTAATGCAGCTGTACAATTTTATGTAGATCAGTCTGGATTTGTATAACAATTCTACTCTTTTCTTCTTCTCATTTTTGTGATCTTTAAAAAGTTATAAAATTAGCCTCTTGCAGGCTGGCCTATAGGGGTGGCTTGTCATTTCTGGCATGTTTGGGGAACATCTAGATGTCCCCCTGGCCCCTGCCATTTCTGAGGCATACCAGAAATGTTTCCTAAAATAAATTTTGTAGGAGACAACCCGAGGGATAACTCCTATCCATTGCAAATGTGGGAATGGGTGGAAACCAATATAAGAATACCATGATAAAGAGAATTATAAGTAATTTGTCGATGGATGAGAGGATGCATCACCATGGACAATAGTCTAAAAGTTAACATTGCAATAGTTTAGAGGAAGCTAAGTTTTCATTTTGTGTTGCTTTATTGTTTAGTTGTAATTATAACTTGGCTGCAATGATTTTCTTTCTAAGAGCGATACATTGTAAATTGTAATAGCTAGGAAGAAGCATTTACATTTATTATAAAATTAAATACTGGATTAAACTCACTTTTGCCTTTTTGTATTTCCCATGTGCACAGGTTATGTATGATAAGTATACTAGGAGAAGTCGACGATTTGGTTTTGTTACAATGAGCACTGTTGAGGATGCTCAAGCAGCTGTTGAAAAGCTGAATGGAACTGTGAGTCATCTTAGATCTGTTGCCAAAAAAGCTGAATTTTGAGGTTGGCTTTGCTAAGTCTGCATCTTCTTGTTGACATACAGTTGTGCATGTTGTAAATCCAGGAAATTGGTGGACGTGAGATTAAGGTAAATGTTACAGAGAAACCCTTGGATATATCCACTTTAAATCGGTTGACAGAAGAAGTCCCATTCATTGAAAGCCCATATAAAGTATACGTTGGTAATCTGGCAAAAACTGTAACCACTGAAACCCTGAAAAAGAAATTTTCCGAGAAGGGGAATGTTTTGGATGCAAAAGTCATTTGCATACCACAAACAAGAACGTCATGTGGCTATGGATTTGTTTCGTTTGCATCAGAAGCTGACATGAAGGCTGCCATTTCCTCATTCAGTAATGCGGTGAGCTTTCAAAGTCCTTAACCTTGCAACTATAATAAGGAAAGAGTCAAACATGTTTTTTGGACTAATAAATGCATTTGAATCTTGGATTGCATAGCCATGTAATACATAAGAGCAAAGAGACCCCTTGCACTTTCACTGCATTTAACTTTAAAAGGTTGCTGATAAGTGCTGCAAATCCATTAACCATTTCAATGCCAGCCATCCTTCACCACACATAAGAAACAAATGTCAAAGATCAATTTTGAAGTTGAGTTTTGTCTTAAAAAAACGACAGTAACTATTAAGAACTTAATCAGCACAAAAACTTTACTGTGTGTCTGTTTATTACTATTTGTGAATTTGAGTTCCGTCTTAAAAAAATGACAATAATTATCAATAACTTAATCAGCACCATATGGAAAAATTGAACCCGTTCCCTACTTAGCCTTTTTTGTGTAATAAACTCATCATTCCAATTTCATTCTGATGATTTTAACCTGTCTTTGTGCAAAGGTTAGCCCCTCCCTCCCACTGAGTTCACTCCTAAGCTTGACCTTCTTGTGACCTGAAGATCCATTTGAATCCACAATGCAAGTTTTGGAGAAAATCTGTGGTACAGCTGATTTTCTCTGAAATCCATGGCACCACAACATGATGCCATGTATGACTGTTAGAGATGGCCTTTGGCTTTCCAATTGCTAGTTTTGGCCTACTGTTTCCTATATCAGCACCTTCAAGGATCTATTTTCAAATAACATTGCTTGGCCATACCTAAATTCTGCTGGAATTTCTGCTAATTGCTACATTCAACTCGATTTTGCATTCATCTGTTGCACACAGTTGTCATTAGAGATCTAGTTGATCAGTCAAATTCATACACCAGTGTTCATCCTCCCCATAGGGTCCTCTGCAAGCAAGATAGGAAAGAAATAAAAGGAAGTAGGAACCACTACTAGTCTACCTCAGATTGTGGCTCATTCTTCCTTATCAACAGCTAGGATTGTCTCGACCAAGGCAAAGTATCTTTGTGCTAATAACCTAGTTATTTCAATTTGCATGGTCATATCTTTAAACTGCAAATTACATGCTAGGTGAATTACTGTCTGACATGCTACATGTTACGACTCTCCTATTATGCTCTAGTTTTAATTGTGCTTAATTTCTTGTTTTGTTGTAGTTCTCATTGTGTTTAATTATAGGATTTTTTGCATTGTTCCTATAAAAATATATTAGATTAATCTAATCTCAATCACTATAGATGCAGTCTGACAAACCAGTCTAGTCACTAGAGTGTATGGTGAACCCTTTAGTGCTTGTTTGATTGCCACATACTTAGCTAGACAATTGCCACTCTAACCAATCACTTGCATACACCTTTGGCCTTTTGTATCTACAAAACTGGAAGTAAATTTTGAATGTGTGAGAGAGAAATAGAGTCTCCTTCCTCTCGATGACAACTACCATATACCCTTGGGTTTTTACATCTACAAAACTTCAAATTTTGAATTATAGGAGAGAGAGAGAGTCCCTCTGCATCCTCTTGTGCCCATCTACAGCCCTTACATCTCTCCCTCTGTCTAATTTAAAATTTACTGCAAGTTTTGTAGATGGAAAAGACCCAGAGGTAGTATACTAAGGATTAGTCGAGAGGGGAGAGTGTCTAACTAGTGATTGGTCGATTGAGAGAGAGTGTGGGAGTGGGGAAAAGTAGAAAGAGGGGGAGGTAGTGGTGGGGGGAGATAGAGAAAGGGAGAGATAGAGAGGATGGGAGGGGGCTGGGGAGTAGGAGAGGAGATGGTTTTCCAGATACCTTATAGGAGCAATTCATCTAGTTGAAAAGGTGAATTTCGAATCTTTTGTTATTTAGAAAATATGGCTTTCCTAAAAAGTGAAAAAAAAAAATGGCTTCCCTAAGTTATTATTTTATTTATTGAATCTGATCGTTCATTTTACCTGGTGTAGGAACTAGAAGGAAAACGGATGAGAGTGAATGTTACATGAAGAATCAACCACAAATTGTAACTATCCACAAGGAGTACCATGTCTGAGTATCTGCTCATGGCGTGGACATCGAAGTATGCTCTATGGAGTATGCTTTATGAGGTAATATAAATTTGAGAAAATTAAGGCAATTCTGCATCTGGCCTTTTGATTGCAGGCCATGTATGACAATTATTCTATCAAGGACGCAGTCAGAAGCAAATAACTGATGTTTATCCTACCTTCACATCATGTCTGATGTGAAATTTTGGGCATTATCTTCAATTCATGAGTATTTTAATGGACTCTGGGCAGAAAGTATGTGGAATTACTTGGTATTTAGTATTGTGGATTATAGATATCTCCCTCAATTTATTTTACAACATAGGTATGCTAGAGTTTTTAACTTCACATTGATGGATTGCATAACAGCCCCTTAAATTTATCCATGTATAATATACAGTAGTTTTTTAATTGAAGCCTTTTGTGTTTCAAAATTTTTAGCTAGGATTTGATTCTGGCTGGATTTCTGACCCTGGTTTGCTTAATGGTTGCTACTAACTCGATCTTCAATAAAGCAGTATGTCTTGTGCCATGATGAAATATCCCAAATGGATATTTGCTCTGCTGCTGCTATAATTTTTAATTATATAAACTATATTTTCCTGTAGATCATTTTTTGTGATTTTCATTTTATAGAGCTAGACAGAAGTTGCAGAAGAATGTTGTTTCTTTTTGTATTTTTCAAAATATAGGTATTACAATGAATAAACAACAGTTATGAAATAGAAGTGATACGAATCAAATGCAGCAATGCACAGTATCTGGAAATGATTCAAAAACCATACCAGCAGAGTCTGATTTATTTCAGAAAAGTGCCAATATAGATGCACTCCAAATAAGGTAGACGCCAGCTGAGGATGGGAACCAGCTACAGCCAAACCAAGATCAAATGATACAGACCAATCTGCTACAAATAAACAACTCTAGGATTCCCCACGTGAACTACTGCAAGAAAATGCCAAGCTGAACCAAAGTGGCCGCCTTTGCTGAAAATCCACTACCAATAAAGTGTGAATGCAATAATAGAAATCGTTCCTCTGCCTTGATCAAGTTGTATGCATAAGAACCTTCGAACCTGACCTTGTTGAGGGCTACGTCCCAACAAATCTTCTCTCAGCACTAGGGTTTGCGTCCTAGGTGAGGAATGCTCTTCTAGAGCAATGGCGTCCAAAATAAGTTTCAAAAATGATAAAAGATGCCATCAATTAGGTTTCCATCTCCTTATATCTCCTTTCCTTTGCAATTCGAACCCTAAAAGATAATTAAGAGTGCACTTTATAATTAAATGATATTTCTCAATTATGGCGTCCAAACTA
>MU223172.1:392956-410389 GCA_018584345.1 Thuja plicata | reverse complement strand
TCAATTATGGCGTCCAAACTATAGAGAAAATGTCACTTTATTATAATTAAATAGTTCCAAGCACCAAAAAGACTCTGGAAGGTGAAAATCATGTAGCAAATTTTGAGACCTTTCCAACGAGCTATAAAACATAGGCATATCAAGCCAGATGAAGCCAGAAAACCCCTTATTACTCCAAAATGGCTATATACATAGCCTTATTTAAAATATTAAAACGCTAACTTAGGAAAATATTTATATATAATAAAGTATATCCCAAATAGCCACAAAACACCCGAAACACCCCAAAATCCTGAAACTGAATATGTCACCTGCCTGTGACTAATGCCGGACAACCTAGGACAACTGGCAGCCTCATCCCTAAAATCTAGGGATGCTCCTAGAAACTAGGAAACACACCCAAATCTCCTGAAACTGAAACCAAGGGATGACCTTATAGAACCTCAACTTTGGAAGCTAACACCACCTCCTAAAAAGTAGGAATCCCCCTCCTAAAAATAGGAATTGCCTCCAAAAATCAAGGAACTGCTCCCAACTGGTCTGCTACTGCCTGAGACACCAAATCCGAACACTGAATAACCTGAATGAGTCTCTAATCACCTCTGCTAGCCTACGAGACTCCAATGATAGGCCAACTCCTCGGTCTCTGATGTCCACTCTAGAAAGGGGACATGACACATGATAAGCACTGCCTATTAATGCATTTGATTTTTTTCTCCAGTAGTTTTATTGGGCGTTATGTCTTCAAAAACATGGGAGCTGCTTATGATCAGTGTTAAAGGAATGATACGTTTCATAATTGAACATTTCTGTTAATCTGTGTTTATAGTTCTCTTAAATGATTTACTGAAGTCTGAACTATGTGCAAAATACAATCATTAATGCTTGCAATAATATAACATAAAATTGGACTAATGAAAGGATGGTTTACAAAATATAACTGAAATTTAGGACACCTAAAAAATTAAAATTTGAAGTCTGACTACTGGAATCAAAGACTGCAGTAATATTCCTCCATTGATGAAACCTTTTCCGAGATAACTCACTTGGTCTTTCCAGGGGAGCGACATTAGTAGCTTCTTGATGAACATAACGTGGTTCAATCCTTTTTTATCCTTTTTCCATTGAAATCTAAAAAAATGGTTATATGATCTAGGATGAAAGTAGTTGCCCATATGAAGTTCCACAGCAAATGAAAAATTATTTTAATATCTTATTAAGTATTCACAAAGCACATCAATTATCAACTCAGATACATATTCATCTAGGGTTTGAATGCTCCTAGGGAAACCTATAGGATTGAATATGTGTGAAATCATTTTTTCATTTTTGATCATTAAGCTTGTCATAGTCTATTACTTATATGTACTCTTTCTGGTATGAAGTCATTGTTTACTCGTGATTATACCGTTCTTTCGTAGTCTTTGCTGGCTAAGTTTTGGCCACGAAGTAGGTAAAGCAAGTTCATCATAAGCATGCTCAATAAAGTGGCGGTTTCTTGCATGCATACTTATTTGGAGGTACCATATACATGATATAGGGAAGAGAGCCTGATGTTGGTGCACCTTATCTTTATGCGTGTAGGGAGCCTGTGTATATGCAACGCTGGAGAAAAAAAGAAGAAAATTACAGTTATTTAGTTGGGTGTTTATTTCCTTTTTACATACAATTAGTCACATATTTATTTATTTAATCAAGCAATGGAAAAAAATTTACATTAATTACGTTATAGAAGTAGCCAAACAACTGCCATTATGAACTAGCAAAACAAAAGTCCATACAACCAAGAATATAACAGCAACAAGGACAGCTCTAGAGGAACATAAAAACATTAGTATACATCAGTTCATAACAGCTAGGAACAGCAGTGAAACAAAAGTAGATCTAGGGGATGATCCAACCATTGCAAAACGACATCATCAAATTTGGAATTTGAGCATTTGCTGTAATTGTTTGGAACTAAGTATCACTTGTATTGAGCTAGAGTAACTGAAACTTGGTTCTATCCAAACGAATGTTGATCTTTACTTGTTCTTTGAGACTTCCTTGTAGCAGGGAATACAAAACAGCAGTCTAAAAAATGATATCAGAGTAAAACTTTAGTATTTGTCTTCTTCATGAACATTATGCTTAGAAAAAACAATCATGCATCTACTTTTCCAAATTTTAAGTAAAATGATTTTTCTCACAGAATCAGCCACAATATTCTTCTGAAAGTAAGGCTAGAATTTTCAATGTAAAACATGGTAAAAATGGCAGGGAGATAAATAAAAATAATATTCCTTTTTTTTTTCTGCACACAATCTGAAAAAATATATTTCAAGCTTCCATTTTGATGGGAAAAGGGGCATTTATCTGGTTGGACCAACATACAACTCAACCTGTCAGCAATAGGTAGTTTCCTTCCAAGCCAGAATTTGAGCATTGGCGCCGATATTAGACTGCCAAATTTTCGCACGCAACTTTTTTCCAAGTCTTTTTTCAGAATCTACATTTCCACTTTTGATTCTAATCTAGGATTAGAAAGTGAAGCAAGCAAGAGGCTTAAGTAGATTTTTTTATTAAGGAAAGAAACCGAATTGATTATTAGACAACGACCACCAATCTTTTGAAAAATTACATTCCAATGAGTGCAAAGCTTCATGATCAAATCTGTAGAAATCAGAGATTTCACAAAAATGACAAATCCTTAAGCTTCATGACCAAATCTGTAGAAATCAGAGATTTCACAAAAATGACAAATCCTTTAAGCCTATTGTTTAGACCAAGGTTGTTCTTAATGGTTCACAACTTGAATCTTGCCAGCTGAAGATACAAATATGTTTCCCCGAGCGTATAATTTAATTTTCACTTTTAAAAAACCACTTCCACATATCAAAAAAGAAATACCCACCTAAATGGGATGCCTATGTAACAAGAAATCTATCCATATTTAATTTGTTTACATTCCTTAGGAATCCAAGGAGGAAAAGGGCCCATTTGTATCATGACAAATTCTGTTTTATGATGAGCTAATTTTAGATGTAGAAATATAACAATAAAGATTAAGGGCATCCATGGCATTAATGTTCTCTTCAGAATTTTGAAGAAAAAACATGTTATCATCAACAAAATGAAATTAATCACAACTAAATATTAGGGATGGAAATACCTTTGATCTTATTCATTTGATTGTATTTTTGTACCAAATAATCAAGAGGACCAACAACAAGAACATAAAGAAAAAAGAGAAATGACAAACTTGCTTGATTGAGCAGTGTAAAGGAAATGTTTAGACATTTCTTTATTAATTATCAGTTGTGAATCAGTGGAACGAGAGATCTACAAAATCTATTCAACAACTTCCAAAGTAACCAGCATGCAAAGCTAAATGTAACATAAAAGTATAACAAAGCATACATTCATGAAATCAACACAATAACACTAATATTTTATTGTGGAAACCCTTGTTAGAGGGAAAAACCACAGTGGGAATTATCACCCACACATCTCAGTAGTGCACCAAAAAGATCTGTCATGTTAGGAGCATTACAACACCCTACTAAGGGTATACTTGGTTAAGTGTATCTTTAGCCCTGTTAGAAGCTATTACAAAGTCCTGTTACGAACTACCTTGTTAAGGGATTTGAAACTCCTTCTGAGTTAAAGGATTTAGTCTTCAGACCTGTTAGGGTCCTGCTCACCTTGTTAGGAGTAACATTGTTAAAGGATTTAGACCACAAGCCTATTAGAACTTGCCTTGAGTAGAAAACTCAAAGAATGACCTGATAATGACACCTTCTTCCTGACAAATCCACTTCTGTACTACTCACTGCGCTGCTATGATCATACAAACAAACTTCGCCTTCAACAATCACAATCACAACATCAACAACACTCAACAACATCTCTTATAAACACATTTAGGTCGGTGGAATAACCCTACGTGTTACCTGAGTCGACCTCCAAATCTCAATCAAAATTCACAAGTGATCACATCAACATAGGAAATTGTGATGTACATTGTCGGCCTTTAACAATTCAACACTTAAACTGATCGGTCTTTGACTTTGGTTCCACTGTTGAATCGATTATCCAACCATGACTAGACCGATTTGACTGTTCATTGTTGTTTGTTGATATCACTGGTGTTTGCCTCAAATGTCTGCCTGCACGTTGAACCAGGTTGCACGATCACAGATTTAGGCAAAACAAATTCTGTAGATATTTCTTGTCTGATCGGACCATCTGAAACCTCAAAATTATCATTGCACACTAGATTGACCAAAACTGTCTGTGTCATTACCGATACACTGGATACTTAGAAAAATCCTTATGCAATCACCTTCTCCTCTAGTATCTCTGATCTGACTTGCTCAATATACTTTGTTGCCAACAATGACAACACCAAAACATTCACCACATGATCTAGGATACGATCATCTTCATCATAATGTCAACACAAGGATATTATTATCAAGAATTCTTCCACCAACAAACCTTGTTTATTCTAGTCTAATAATGTTTTTGCCTCAAGTTTAATCCTTGTAACAAGAGCTTTAGCAATAATTTTGTAAGAGGTGTTAAGAAAAGTAATAGGATGCCACCTTGAGATAGTGTCTTCATTTTTCCCTTTTGGGATAAGTTTAATAATGCCCCTATTAATATCTGGCCCTAATAATGAAGGGAAATGAGGACATCCTATAAAGACCTCTAAGATTAATATGCATATTCAATATCCTATGTTTCTTTAAAATAGATTCCAACATATTGATATAAGTACGTACTACCATGCCATAAAAGAGAAAATAGGCATAGTTGATTTCCTATGATAAATCTTTAAAGGAAAGTAGTTACAATTACAAATCTTTACATATCTAAGCAAGTTTCAACAACATTACAACATACAAATTCAAAGCATCATAATTATAAACAAGAATAATGAAACATGAGACAAACCACAAATACAAGTGGGGAAAACCCTTTCATGTAAAAAACTCCACACTCCAAAACACAAAGCCTATGTATTATCCAACAACAAGGTTAGAATACATTTTCAGGCTTGAAGCCTATACGTGGGTATTTACATCTTATTCCATTTCTAGAAGAAATTCGACAACATAACTCTTGTGTGAATCACTCCTCTCTTTAAGCTCGTCTAGCAAATACTTGTATTTATAGAACTTACAATACAATAAATGTTAAGTTTCCGAAACCCATGCCTAAGGATGAAGATGTCACATGGAAGGTGCCAAATACATCACACATGCCAATGGTAACTTTCCAATTGACAACTCATGCAAGCTATGCAACTGCCAAATAAGTAACTACACCTTCAAATGCATTCTACATCTCATATAGACTCAACATGAAATATAAACTTCATTTTTGCGTAACTTCCCCATAAATATCAACTTCCAAACTTGACTCTCCAAAGTGGATGTTAACTTTCTAAACAGTAGGACCATGCCATAGTTAACTCAACAATGCCAAGACACATGTCACCAAAGCATGCCTCCGATAAGTTTTTACAATCTCGTCTCTCCAAATGAGTATCCACTGACAAGTGACACTTTGTTGAGCTCTCCTCACTTAGCATGTAGGAATATCCTTTCATATGGGTCTTGTAAAGTGATACAACAACATATAAGCTAGCACTTAAGATGTAATGAAATATTTATATTAACTATAATACAAATATTTTTACCAGGACTCTCAAAGGTTGAGACACCTTAGTCCCAATATTCTCCCACTTGTCAAATACCTATCAAGAGTAATTGAATACAACAAGATTTAAATTGTTAGGGGCAAAGGATGAAACCATATCATCATAGCTATCAATGAAACCACTTAAATCTCAAACATGCTCTTTTGCTCCAACAAGACACTTGTAACAACATCCAAGATGTTCACAATATTAGGCCAAACAATTCATGTTATTCCCCAACATGTCACCTATGAAAGAGAAAGGAATAAGCCAAGGTGTAGATGCGCCAATCCAAAGAACACAAGTGTCAAATCCAAGTGATAACAAAGGCTACACAATACTTTTATTACTCCATTGTGCTCATGATCTATGCAAAAGCATCAATCAATTTGAAAGCCCATAACCAAAACACAAAACTGAAGCTAAAGAATTCCCCCACGAACAAGATCAGACACCAGTTACAATAACAACCAAAATTGATTGCTTACATCCAACTGATAATCCCACATGACTGAAAATAGCACTTACAACAATTGCTTATCCATCTAATCATCCACACCTCAAGGTATAAGCAACATCTGTAAAATCATGCCAACAACATAACTAGCCCATAAACTGCAATCACAAGCTCCTTGTGTCAAAACTATCAATGAAAAAATACACATCTAGGAACTCCAAGTACATGTATAATGTCAAATCTACAAAGATCAAGGTATATCGAGGTTACCAATAGTATCACATAGAGAGTGTAACCATGTAGTACCAAGGAACATCCACAAAGATATCCAAATCCTACAACCAAACTATTACAAAACTTCTCTCTCAACAAGTCTCCAAAGCTCTCCTAAGTTCTCCACATATGAAAAAGAAAAGAGGTAAAGGAAACCTCTAGCTCATCACCCAAAGAACAAGTGACAACACATGACCACAAATTAATGATCATAATAGATTCACACAAAACATCACATCCAATCTCATATGAAACTAAACATCCACAAAGATAAGCAAGACTAAAGTAAGAACCCACAAATTGTAAGCATGTAGCATCTCCTTCTACATACACCTCTAAATGCTAATTGTGTCAAGTATGATAACCTTCATAACCCCCAAGAGAAAATATTCAACAAAACACAATCCATTCAATCTCAAAATATCAAACACATGTATCATGTAATCAACATGGATGTAAACCTCATATACCAAAGAAGATCAAACTTCTTTGTTTCCCATGCGAGAAAAGAAACCCTATAAACCATCTCCTATGATCCTCATAAATGGAAAACATATTCCCAAGGAGATACAACATGTTCATCTCTCTAAATGAGCATGCTAGAACCAATCCAACCCTAGCTCAAGATCCATGTATAATGGAAGATAAGTACAAAACTTAATAAAACTGGAAACACAACTGGCTAAACCTTTCATATGATTATCTGCCGAGTAGACCAAGAGTTAAAACAAATTCAGCAAAGACCTATGAGCACACCAAATGTGAAATATGAAACAAATTTTTATAACTCTCCCTCTCTCTCTCCACTTCTCACCCTCTCTCTCTCTCTCTCTCTCTCTCTCTCTCTCTCTCTCTCTCTTTCCTTCTCACCCTCCCTCTCCTTCTCCCTCTCTCTCTCCCATTCTTATCCCCTTCTTATGAGAAATGGAGAGGGAGAGAGAGAGGGTGGGTGAGAAGGAGAGAGAGAGAGGGTGAGAAGTGGAGAGAGAGAGGATAAGAAGGGGATATGGAGAGAGAGAGAGAGTATGGTGTATGCCATATGTAAACAACAATTTGTTTACACAATTATTGCAAGTTTTTTTGTGTGTTTTATATGGTGTACAATGGTGTATTCCATATATGACATGTGCCATATGTGTTATACTAAAAATGGTAAAAAAGCCAAGGAACATGTGATTGAGGCCCACATATTCTATTTTCTATCTAGTTTTGTGCATTATCTGAAAAATAAATGCTTTGCATGGTGTTGACTCTAAAAAACAAGTGCAATCAACATATTCTATCAATTTGTCAGGAATATGTGTGAAAGCTCAAAGTTTTATAGAGTTTCAAACTAATTTGAAAATTTTAACGAACAATTTCAATTGGGAGGATGCATTGGATATAAATAGAAGCTGTAAACTAATCTTTGTCTTACTTATACACACATGTAGAATTCATCATCATGCCGAGGAAATGAGAAAATATTATGACACTAGAAGAGCATGAAGTAGAGAAAGAGAAGAAAAGGGAAAGAATGAGACAACTTTGTGAACAAAGTTAATAAATTGCATACTATACAAGAAGACTTTCCTTTGGAAGAGGAACATGAAACATCAATGCAAAGTAAGAGAGAATTGATTGGAGGCACACCATTCTCTACATTATAAGGTGTAGGCACACCATCATCAAGGGCTACAAGATCGTGTTGTCACTGCTCACAAAAGCCTCTCTCACTTTTGGGAGATTTGACCCTGTTCGAAATTGGCGACCCAATCTTGGTCGTTGCCAAATCTTGCAATGTGCCTCAGTTGAAAGTTGTAATTGTGTGTATCTTTGAAACCACTCTTTGTCGCCACAAATTGTCTAAGCCAACAACTCTGGTTGAGTGGGTAAACCCAGGAACAACCTCGTTCGGCTCCCCAACTCGCTCAAATGTTCCTGGCCACTCCGGACCGGTGCAACCCTTAAGGTGCACATAGTGCAAAACTAGTCAATCTTTGTTGGGTCATTTCTCGGAGCTTATGCAACGTGTCAATGATCCATCATGTGCTATAGGATTGTGTTCTATTTCCCACAAATACCTCTCTCACTTTTTGGAGATTCGACCCCATTCAAAATTGGCGACCCAATCTTGGTCATTGGCAAATCTTGCAATGTGCCTTAGTTGAAAGTTGCAACTATGCGTATCTTTGAAACTTCTTGTCATGGCCACGAATAATCTATGCTAATAGGTCCAGTTGGGTAGGAAAATCTCAGAAAAAAACATCATTTGGATCCCCAACTCACTCAAACGTTCCTGTGTACTCCAGACCAGTGCAACCTTTAAGGTGCATAAAGTGCAAAAAATGTCAATCTTTTTCAGGTCATTTCTTAGAGATCATGTGACATATAAATTATTTGTTAGGTGCTATAGGATTTTTTTGCGCTATTTCACAAAATCCTCTCTCACTTTTGGGATTTGACCCTATTCAAAATTGGTGACCCAATCTTAGTCGTCGCCAAATCTTGCAATGTGCCTCAGTTGAAAGTTGCAACTATACGTTTCTTTGAAACCACTCATCATGGCCACAAAACCTCTACACCAAAACTCTAGGTTGCCAGGTAAACCCCAGGAACAACCTCGTTCGGCTCCCCAACTCGCTTGAACATTCCTGGCCACTCCAGACTAGTGTGACTCTTAAGGTGCACAAAGTGTAAAAATTATCAATCTTTGTCAAGCCATTTCTCAAATCTTGTGTGATGTATCAATGATCCATTAGGTAATACAAGATTGTATTTCGCTACACACAAAAGACTCTCTCACTTTATAGAGATTCGATCCCAATCAAAATTGGCAATCCAATCTTGGTCATTGCCAAATCTTGCAATGTGCCTCACTTGAAAGTTAAAACTATGCATATATTTGAAGCCGTTCATCATGACCATGAAATACAAATAGCTCCGATTGGGCGGGTAAATCCTAGGAACAACCTTGTTCGGCTCCCCAACTCGCCCAAACGTTCTTGGCCACTCCAGACCAGTGTGACCCTTAAGATGCATAGAGTGAAAAAAATGTCAAAATTTGCTAGGTTGTTTGTCGGGGCTCATGTGACGTATCAATGATCCACCATGTGCTACAAAATCATGTTGTCACTGCCCACAAAATCCTCTCACTTTATTGAGATTCAACCCCATTCAAAATTGGCGACCCAATTTAGGTCATTGCCAAATCTTACAATGTGCCTCAATTGAAAGTTGCAACTATGCATATATATGAACCAGATCAGTTAGGACTGTTATGAAATTAGGGTTTCCATGACACTAATAATCGAGGAGGGTGAAAAGGCATTAAGCTATGATGCTCGGTTTAATTTGATGCTTGTGCAATACTGGTGCTCGGTTTACACTATATTCCTCGGTTTACACTATATCGCTCGGTTTTGTTGCTCAGGGTTTTTTTTCTCCAGTGTTCGAGTGGGTCTTGCCTATTTTTTTGCGTAAGATGATTGCAGAGGTTTGTTATGGTCATATTTTTTTCCCTCTTGGTCGCCTCTGTGGAGTTAGAGAATGCTCAGGTGACATGGTCGAGGATCGCCAGATGGCAGCAAGGCGCGATGGCGTAGTCCGAGTCATCGCATGTCTAGTCAGATCGTGTAGTAGCATGAGTGTGACATGTGGTAGGTTAGGTTAGATGGATATGTGGTGAAAGTTCTAGTAATTAAGATGGCTCTACGTGGCACGGATAGCAGAATAGGTTTGCTAAGATCGATCAGATAGATCAAGATCCAACGGTGATGTGCTACCGCATGAAGGAAAGATGCGAGGAAGATAGGCATCACGCCTATCTGACAAGTGGAAGATGGCAGGACTGGGTCTTTACAGAGATCAAAGGTTAAAGGAAGTTCACCTTCAGAAGGATCCCACGGTTGGCTTAAAGACTTAAAGTCAAGTTGCGTAAGATCTAGCCATTAAGCCATTAAGCCTGAGTGCCACGTGTCTTTGGCGGGTCCGACATATGTTAAAGGCCGTGATAAAGTGCATACATTTTATTTTTGATCAAACATATGACGTAATGGCTTAAACTCAAGATGTAGTTCATCTATCTACCAAGCCATTAAGCGATGGTGACAACTATCCTCCTGATGACGTGGTTTCCACTTGCATAAATTTAATTGAAGATTAAAATGCTGACAAGTTATGATAGATCCAACAACAAAATTAAAGACTTAAAGCAGAGATGCGCGAAATCTATCAATCAAGCCATTAAGCTGTGATGCCACGTATCCCAGTGGGTCCGGCTGAAGTCATAAGGAAGGAATTAACAGGCAAGAATCTAAGGTTTGATCCGACGGTCGACTTAAAGACTTGATGATGAAATGATTGGTATGTAATGTATAAGCCATTAAGTCTGAGTGACATCTGGCAGTTAGTGGGCCCAAGTGAATGGGTTATCGCTAGATCTCAAAAGGAAAAAATTAGGTGCAGGATTGTTTAGAGACTTAACGCGAGACACAAATATTGTTTAGATCATGTGGTGTGCATGAAATATCTGAGAAAACCCAGGGTTAGTCAAAACATTCAACGAATTGGAAATTACTCAGTCGCGCAATCTCCAGATAAAGTTAGGCTTAAAGTGCAGATTCAATTCAGGTTAAGAGCCGAGGATGAAGATAAGTTAAAGTGCAGACAAGTTTGAACAGATATGATGACAAGATTGATGACTTAAAGGGAAGATGTGCAAGATCTAACGATTAAGCCATCAAGCTGTGATGACATGTGTCTGATCTGATTTTGAGCCCAGGTAACTTAAAAGGTCCAGTGGTTATGTTTTAAACAGAAGATAGGGATCGATCTTGACCGTCCAATTTTTAGTCTGCACCACTTGTGACCATTATAACCAAATTTTAAATATTCAAATCTATTCACAGAGGGTTTTTGTGGTGATTGACAAATATCTGATCTCAGAGCCATAAATGCTACGATATGATCTTATGGATCGACTCTGCATAGCTGTTGAAGACCAAAGGGATTGAAATCTGATATGTGGAGAAGCATTGAAGTCCAGAGTTGACAGAAAAAGTTTTATAATCAGAGGATAACTGCATAGATCCACCTGGTCATTTCTTCATTTATGTGAGCTACTTTTAGAGCTATCCTTCATAATTTCTTGCACTTCAGGGTACTGCGCTCACATCCATGGATTAGGGAAAATTGATTGCCGATCTAATTACACAGATTGAAGAGAAGAATTGAGGGTTTCGACTTGACAAACATAATTGAATGTTGACATGATTGGTTGTAAACCCTAACCCTAAATGGTTTGAAGCTTGTAGCATTCTTGTTCCTATAAAAGAATATTCAAGACCATTTAGTAAGGGCCAGAGAATTGGGAAAGTAGAAAGTATTAGGCTTATACTTGTTTCTAGTCTAGGACATAGCAGATGTATTTCATTTTTTATGTTGATATGGAATAGAGAGCTTATGATCTTTTTCATATTATCATATTGCATATTTCCTTGCCATATTGTCTCAGAAACTAGTTTCATCATACTTAATATATGTTCTTCTCAGATTTGAGTCTCTCCTTTGTGTTATCTATTGAGTTGCAAATTTTTTGGCTTACTGTATGGGTTCTGCTTATGCATATGTGTATTGCATAAGTCTTTGATCTTGGATCAAATTAATGCTTTGGATATTACATTGATTCAACCTGTATATCTATTTAAGGATCTTGTAGTGTGTAATCTGAGAGTTCTTATATTTATGGCTTTGAATCTTTGCCCATAAGGTGTTTCAACTTCAGTATTGTATTTAGGATTTAGCCCAATAGATAAGGCACTGATCTAAAGAAAGTATGTTCTATGGAGATATAAGTTTGGATGGTTTGGCTATAAACTGTCCCTAAAACTTTATATCAAACTCATTTACAAGTTCTTTACAATTATAGTTCTTCTTCTTATTCCACCCATGGTAGTGGAGAGTCAATGAATGCTAGGTTGACATTTAGTACTTACTTACCATTCATCTGTTGTTCAAATCCATAAGTAGAAGGTGTTGTAAAGAACTGATTTTAGTTTGGATTAGGTGTACCCACCTTGGTTTTGTAGAGCCAGAAGTGCAGAGTGTAGTCTTGACCCTATAGTTGGTCCAGTTATCTTACAAAGCTTTCATACTTGGAGCTAACCACTCCTAACATTAATCTTAAGATATATTGGTTTCTTTTTGTAGCATAACAATTTTGAACACCAACAAGATCATCGTGGCCAAAAACTGTCTATGCCAATAGCTCGAACATTCCAGATCACTCCAAAACGCTATGACCCTTAAGGTGCACAAAGTGCAAAAATTGTCAATATTTTTCAGGCCATTTATCAAAGCTCATGCAACATATCAATGATCCGTTAGGTTCTATAGGATCATGTTACCACTTACCATAAAATTATTTCTCAATTTATGGAGATTCGACCCCGTTCAAAATTGGCGACCCCAATCTTGGTTGTTGCCAAATCTTGTGATGTGTCTCAATTGAAAGTTGTAAAATTGTGTATTTTTGAAATGAATCATCATGGCCTCGAACTTTCTATTCCAACATCTTTGATTGGGTGATTAAACACTAGGAATAAATTTGTTCGGCTTTACAACTCGCTCGAACGTTCTAGACCATACCATACCATTATGTCCCTTAAGGTGCATAGAGTGCAAAAATTATCAAAATTTGATAGAGCATTTATCAGAGCTCATGCAACGTATTAATGATCCGTCTAATGCTACAAAATCATGTTACCGAATCCCACAAAAATCCTCTCTCAATTTCATGAGATTTGACACCATTAAAAAGTGGTGACCACATCTTATTTCTTGCCAAATCTTACAATCTCGCTCAGTTGAAAGTTACAAAATTGCGTATCTTTCAAATGGATCGTCATTGCCTTGAACCGTATGTACTAACACCTCCAGTTAGGTGAGTAAATTCTAGGAACAACCTCATTCTTCTTCGCAGCTCACTCAAACATTTTAGACCACACTGCACCAGTGCGTCCCTTAAGGTACATAGAGTGCAAATATTGTCAAACTTTGATGGAGTATTTCTTAGACCTCATGCAACATATCAATGACCTATCTAATGCTACAAGATCATGTTATCGACACTCATAAAATAGTCTCTCACTTTCACGATATTTGACCCCATTCAAAAGTGGCGACCACATTTCGTTTCATGCCAAAATCTTGCAATGTCGCCCAGTTGAAAGTTGCGACATTGCGTATCTTTCAAAAAGATCATTGTGGCCTCGAACTATCTATGCCAAAAACTTTGGTTATGGGTTTAAATGGAAAGAAAAACCTCGTTGGGATTAAAAAATTGCTTGAATGTTCCGGACCACACAGAATCAGAAAATTCCTTAAGGTGCATAGAGTGCAAAAATTGTCAAACTTTGGCAGAGCATTTATCAGAGCTTGTGTGACGTATAAACAATTCTTATGATGCTATAAGATCGTGTTAACGACACCCACAAAATTCTCTCACTTTCACGAGATTCAACCCCATTCAAAAGTGGCGACCACATCTTGTTTCTTGTCAAAGGGGGGGTTCATTTTAGTATTCCAAATGTTAAAATGAGTCTTTTTTATATGAAACACCTAAAATACTATTCACCAACCTTCAATCTTACTTGTAGGGGATAACATTTGACAAAAAATGACATTTTTTACAAGCTTTTACAACTTTTGCAAATTGACAACTTTTACAAGATTTTGCAAATTTTGTAATTTTGAAGCCAAATGGCTCTTGTTAAATATAAATGGTCTACTTTGACCTTATTGGACCAAATAAGACTAAAAATCCCTAAACTCAACACTATATCTTCATTTTTAATCATGGACCTGTTGGTACCCTAAATTTTGAGAATTTAGAAGTCCCAATCCATTATCAAGAATAAATTTTATCCATACTAAAATAATCAAAAGAAGGAAGCTTTATGACAAAAATAAATAGAACTAATTAATCGAAGCCTTCAGAAAATGCTGGAATTTCAACCTGCTACAAAGATGATGCCGACAGAGGATGAAGATGGTCGAATTTTAAAAATCTAAAACCGACCCAGTTCGGGACATCAAATTTCCTATCTCCAGCAAAAATATTATATTTTCACAAGGTGTTTTGGATTTTTGGCCAAAGCCAAATCCGAAATTTAGGTAGTTATTTTTTAGTTAGTTTATTATTTTTTCAAAATAATTTGTAATAAGGGTTATGTCTTTTCACCCTAAAGAGGTGTGAAAGCCACTCAAAAACATATATATACATAATGTAAAGAGACAAGACAAGACAATACATATTTTTAATAGGATAGAATTTGATCACAACTACAACATGGACTCTGATGTACTATTTTTCAACATTAATAAAGATAAGTGCTCTTCCTTAACCTTGTGGTTATAAGTTATATATTTTCAAAGAGTCTTTTGGATATTATATTTTATAGTGTTTCATTGTGTTAAATTCCCTGAGTATCATAATTCAAAATTAATATATATAGTTTAAATATCAATTGAAAGATTTGCGTATCTTCTCTTGTTTTTATCGGTCTCTTAATTTGAGTTAAATTTGATAAGATTAGCTATATAAACTAATTTGAATTATAAGTCAAGTGGAAGCCCATGAAGTGATAGTCTCACTTTATTAAAAGCAAGTTTTTAAAACTGTCTCCGATTGTACGTAGGATTAAGAATTTTCTGACTCTATAGCCCAAGTATTTAGAAGGCACTGATCTAATCATTATTTGGAAATTGTCATTTGGTTCATACTTTGTAGTTTGTAGATTATTTAATTATTATTCAAAAAGCATTACTTTTCAGTCCTTAGTATAATCCATTTTATTCAAGCTTTATAAAGTAGATATTATAAGGAGATTTGTTTCTTTCCTCCAAGGATCATTCACCACCTTTGGAGGAACTTTGTTTTGTGTATGCAGTGGTGCGACATAGAAAATTTGATAGTTGAAAGTGAATTTGGGCCTACCAGCCTTGGCTTGATTAAGCCAAAATTGCAGAGGTATCAAGTGGTGCATCACCATTATACCTGTCAGTTGGCCAAAAGTGATCCATCATTTTTGGGCACCAACATGACCAACATGGACTAGCATGGCGCCCTTGCACCACCTTGATTCATGAAACAACATGTTAAATAATCGAGTCTTTAATGACTACTACAGAACTAGATCAAACACAATATTGTCCAACCATTTTTTAACAAACAATGAACTACAAAGCCACAAATAATAGTATATTATGTTAGATACTCATATATTTATGTACATCATCACCTTCTGCATAAACCGTTTGAGTTGAAAGAAGTGGAACTGAAGCTGTATGGAATGAATCATACAATAACAATATACATAGATACACGCAAGCATAAATATAATGCATGAGAAATCTACAAAGCATAAGACATCCACATAAACATGAAGTAGTATACATTATTACACATGAGACATGAACTCCACACTTAAAATATAAAATATAAATACTCGTAGGACATGAAGCCAAATATATTATATAGTCCTAAAAAGTAAGCACTTACTTTTGTGTTTATTTTGGGACCATTTTAGCTCACTTTAGTGTGTTTCTTATGTTAGGACCTCACATTTCACCTAATTGCATACATAATTTAAATCAAGGTCCTACCTTCTCCTTCAATCTTTCTCAAAACTCTAAGTTGGCTCTAATTTTTATGCACAATTTCCCATTTACCTATCCATTCACATAATTCATTTCCCTCTTGGGCCCCATTTCATGATTTGGATGCATTTATGATCAATTTTCCAACTTACATTTTTGATTTTACCCGAACCACTTAACACCTCTTGAATCCCGCAAATTTACCTCAAAATTTACACCTTCCAGGTATAGGTCGAACTTGGTTTGACCTATACTAGGTATAGGTCAAACCACTTTTGACCTATATCTCAGGGTTGAATTTTGGTGGGTTTCAGGCCCGATGTAAAGTATTTTCATTTTCTTGCTTAGTGAGGTTGGCCTTCATGAATTTGGACCCCAAACTCACTATAGAAGGAGACCTCTTCCCCTCATTTTCACATCTATTATATAGACATATAGTTCAATAAATCACATCCATCCTCAAGTAATCAAGCAAGCTATTGCGCATTCATTGGAGGCATCCATCCATCAAACCATTCATGCATTTCCTTTCGTAGATCTAGCTTCTTTCTCCATAGAAAGCAAAGGAATTGACCATTAAGGGAGGGAGCAGATCTACATTCATCCATTCAAGTCTTCCTCTTCTACTTTCTCAATCTAATATTGAGGTGAATTACATGCATTTACTACATGAGGTTTTGTCTTACATGATTTCCTTTTGGTTTTTTTATTGAGTCAAGGCTATTGCATTAACATATTTGATCTCATACTAAGTACAATTACATCTACATGGTATGATACATTTCCATTGTTAGATTTAATCTCTTCTACATGATAGTGTAACCACCTGAATTTGGTCTGTTCCAACTATGGACCCTATTTGCCCTAAGTGTGATCATACCCTCGATTATGTCCAAATGACCCTATTACTGCTTAGCATAATTCTTCAAATCAATTTAATATCCTAGGTGATTTTTATCACTGATTTATATTAACTATTATAGCCATACAATTCAAATAAATTTTGACCAATCAAATCAAATCAAAATCAAATATGGCTATAGTATTTAATTATAAAGAAATTAAATAAATCCCAAAATCAAATATTCACTTGCAATTAACCCCTTTCCCCTAGCCTATTTAATTTAATTAAAATGGCTATAGTCCCATAATTATTAAAAAGCAATTTCATTGTTTAAATAATTAATTCCTATATTTCTAAATGAATTAAATAAGTTTATTTCATTTATTAATATTCCCTCAAACCCCAATCTAACCTATCTCAACCACTTCTACCCTAGGTTCTAACCCTTCTCAACCCATTCACCCATGCTAATCTAATCCTAATCCTAAATTCTACTCTAACCCACCTCCTAATGTTGTCACATTCTATTAAGGA
>MU223172.1:376625-388767 GCA_018584345.1 Thuja plicata | reverse complement strand
ATTCTAAACCTTGGGAACCAATGGTCAAACCTAGATGGTGGGATGATAACTCCTATTGTGTCTTCCACAAGAACAAGGGACACAAGACAAATAATTGTCTCAAGCTCAAACACGTTATCCAAGACCTCATCGAAGGAGGTAAAATCAAGGTGGACAGACACACTACGAATGAAGATCACATGACATTTAATAAACCATTCCCTAATTATAATCAAGGAGAAACATCTAAAGGAAAAGGTAATGAGATAAACTACACCTATTCCAAGAATGACAATGTGATCAATATGCTCAACATTAAAAATGAGTCTGTCAACATGGTCACCATCAAAGGAGCCTCATCCTCTACAAACACTGTAACCCGGAGCCAAGCACAGGTTATGATCAAGGGACCACCAAAATTGACATCCACACCCAAGGTTCCTATTGTTACTATTCCTAAACTAGGAGCAAAACATGTGGTCACTATCCCTGGAGAAAAATATGACTTGGTGGACCAATTGCAAAGAACTGCTGCCAAAATTTCCATCTTCGAATTGCTCAAAATATCCATGGTGCATAGAGAAATCGTAGAACAAGCTCTACATGCTGCTAATGTTCCAAAAGATATAGATATAGAAAAATTCCAAGCGATGGTCAATCATATCTCAGGGTCACATTACCTCTCCTTTTCTGAGGAGGATGACAAGTCATTGACCCATCCACACAATCAACCCCTCCATATCGAAGTTCTTATTCATAAATCTCGTGTTAGATGCGTATTGATAGATGGAGGAACCAGATTGAATATCTGTACACTAGATCTTGTTAGGAGGCTAGGCCTCTCAGAGAAAATAATTGACTCTAGAAATAAAATAACCATCAAAGCATATGATGAGGAAGAAAGATCCTCCCAAGGTATTATTTGTCTACCCATCAGAGTTGGACCGATTGAAAGAGATGTTATATGTCAAGTTTTGATCTACCACTAGCCTACAACATTTTTCTAGGGAGACCATGGATCCATGAGATGCAAGCTATACCATCCACTTATCATCAATGCATCAAGTTCCCACGTAATGGAATAGAGGTGACAATTCCTGCGGATGCCAACTACGCGTGCAACAATATCAAGGCAGGTAGCATGATCCCACACAACAAGGAGGCTTTGGATGCAGTTACTCCTGAAACTACCAAAGACATGGTCATGAAGGGCTTTAGAAAAACTTTGAAACTTCAAGAAATAGGTATGGGAGAATACAAGTTGGACTGACTCCCTCACTGACAGAGCTTCCAGTATCACCAAGATCCTACGGAAAACCATCATCAACATTCACACCTCTCGCAGTGTAGGAACCAGAAGTACAAAAGGCTACTGGTATGATAAAGGCATCCATGTCTTCTTTAGATAATACAGAAGAACAAGCAGTCTTGAATTGGCTTTACAAAGGAGAACCAGTGGACTCTGAGGTCAAACATGTAAAGATATCCCCAGAACAGTATGGAAAGGGATATGATTTCCTTAAACAAATGGGATACAAAGGAAAAGGGCCTCTAAATGACACAAGATGAGGGATCATGGAACCCATACCCATGGAGTTCCGCCTCAATAGAGATAAAATAGGACTGGGCTTTAATACTCAATTCAACAAACCTACTTCAAAAGAGAGTACACCTTCTGAAGCAGAGAGTGATAAAACAGATGAAATAGTATCAGAACCATGGCTTTATGAGAGATTGTTACATATTGGTACAGAGAATCTTGAATATTAAGGAGAACACTACATACCTAGTTTTGAGGTACCCCAAGATCTTCATACTCCTTTGCTAGGACAACCGCCCATTCAAGAGGTCGGAGACACCATAGCTACAATCACTCAAGAGGAACCCCGACCACAAAATTTACATCCTAACTGGGGGCAATTGGTCACCATTACACATGCTCTTGATCTACCTCACTTTGATTTACAAGATGCTAATCGAGTCCATAAAATAAACATTGCTGAATATTTGAATAGATCTGATGATGATGTCACAGACTCTCATTACTATGAGTATGATCGGTTATCTATTGCTTCTGAAGAAATTGGGATAGACACAATTCACATGTTTGCAGCTCCTAGTAGATGACCTAACATTCCTTTCAATGACACTGATCCTCCTGAAGTAGAAGAAGAGTTCCTTCCTCCGATCATTGATGGAGACACTGGTGAATACATAACTCTATGAGAATTTCATAGGCTACAAGTAAGAAGCCTCCTTTTACAAAGGGATGATGATGATTTATCTACTGACGAGTCACTAGAGTTTGATCCATATATAATTGAAAATGATCCTTTTAACAACGATCTCTCTCTTATTGATCTAAACATCGAAGATATTAACTTAACAGACCATGTCATGTCGGTTAACAGTTTTGATGCTAACACGATGTTGTCCTTCCTGGAATCTGACTCCCTAACATTGGTACTTCCAGACCTCATTGATTGGACTACAACAGATCCTACACCTATGCTCACCTTTTCCAATGACCACTCCCTGGCTTGTTACCTTAATGCTTGTGAACCTCGCCCTTCTTCCACTAATGCAAGGAGCGAGAACATGTCACAGGAGGATATCAAGTTTCTTAGTCACAAATTGAAAAAGAAAAAGAAAAAGTGGATTGATGGTAAAAACCACTCTGTGGCAGTATCAGATCCAAAAATAGTAAAGAAAAAAGATGTATCCAATGGTGAAAACTTCTTAGAGGCACCAAAGGATGAGACTCTTGATATCCTTCCTAAACATTTTCAAGAAAGATCTTCGGTATTGATTGAACCAACACAGCCATTGAAGTTGGGCACGGTTGAAGATCCTTAGATAGTTCATCTAGCACAATCCCTATTAGAAGAAGAGAAGGTACAATTCAAAAAATTCCTAAAGGATAAAAAGATAAACTTCGCCTGGTCCTACACTGATATGCCAGGGCTAGACCCCAATCTCATTATGCACCACTTATCTATAGTTCCTGGGATCAAGCCCGTGGAACAAAAACTCAAAAAAATGCATCCTCATGTTGCATTGTTGGTGAAAGAAGAATTGGAAAAGTTGTTAAAAGTTGAATTCATTCGAGTCATCGCCTATGTAGCATGGATATCCAATGTGTCCCCTGTTTCTAAATCTAATAAATCTATTAGGATCTACACGGACTTTAGAGACCTCAACAAAGCATGTCTGAAAGATGATTTCCCTCTACCAAACATTGACATGATCATAGACCTTATAGCTGGCTACCAGATATATTCCTTAATGTATGGATTCTCAGGTTATAATTAGATCAAGATCGCCCTTGAGGACCAAGAGAAAACTACATTCACATATGCTTGGGGCACATTTTTCTGGAACGTCATGCCATTTGGGCTAAAGAATTCCAGAGCAACATATCAGAGAGCTATGACAACAATATTCCATGACATGATGCACAAAAACATGGAGGACTATGTCGATGACACATTGGCTTAATCCAAAGAAAGAGGTACTCATATTGCTGATTTAGGAAAGATATTGGATCGAATGGAACAGTTCCAACTCAGGCTCAATCCAAAGAAATGTTCCTTTGGGGTTCAATCAGGCAAACTCCTAGGATTCATAGTATCAGTAAAGGGAATTGAAGTAGATCCTACAAAGGTAAAAGCTATTCTAGAGATGACTCCTCCCTGTAATATCAGTCAAATGAGGACGCTACAAGGAAGACTCCAGTCTATCAGGAGATTCATGTCCCAACTTGCAGATAAGGCACAACCCTTTACTAAGCTACTACATAAAGGGGTTACATTCAACTGGGATGAACACTGTGAAGCAAACTTTAGGAAATTGAAGGCATACCTGGCTGCTCCACCTATTCTTATGGTGCCTATTCATGGAAAACCTTTGCTCCTGTACATTTCAACTACAGCTACATCTCTAGGAGTATTACTCACACAAGAGGATGAAACAAAGAAAGAGTGAGCTATCTACTACATTAGTAGAACTTTAGTCACTTATGAGATCAATTATAGCATTATTGAGAAAGCATGCTTAGCAGTTGTCTTCACATCACAGAAATTAAGACACTACATGCTCTCTCACATAGTCAAGCTCATTGCTAAAATTGATCCTCTAAAGTATCTTTTAAGCAGAACAACATTAACAGGTCGCTTGGCAAAGTGGGTCCTAATTCTAAGTGAGTTTGACATTGAGTATGTTGAATGAAGAGCTATCAAAGGACAAGTACTTGCAAATCAATTGGCTGATTCACCGCTCCAGGATGATGCACCATTGCTAATTGAATTTCCTGATGAAACAATCGTGCATCTCACCGAACATCCATGGAAGATGTACTTTGATGGGTCATTTAATCAAAAAGGATCTGGAGCCGGGGTTCTCTTCATTACTCCACAAGGATATCAGATTCCCAAATCTTACAAATTAATGTTTCCATGCACCAACAATATCTCAGAATATGAAGCCTTGGTCAATGGCCTCAAACTTGCCATAGAATGGAAGATCATTGAGCTACACATATATGGTGACTCCCAACTAGTTATCAATCAAATCAATGGGGAATATCAAAAAAGAGATGAAAAATTGATTCCCTACAAGAAACTAGTTGATGATTTGAAGAAATACTTTGTCTTCGTCACCTTTCGGCAGATACCAAGATCAGAGAATAAAGTTGCAGATGCTATGGCTACCTTGGCGTCCATGTTACAACTAGAGGAACATCAATTTCACTATGACTTCTTGGTGGAAGAAATATCCTATCCCGCCTTTGCCAATCCAAAATACTAGGTAATATGTGCCTTGAATACCCCAGATCAATCCCGCTATGCCAATATCATTGCCTATCTTTCTGACCAAACCATTCCCGTCAATCTATCTAGAAATGATAAAAGATCCCTGATTAGGACAACATCACGTTACGTCCTCATAACTAACAACCTATATCAATGTAGTCTCGACGGTACACTTCTTCGGTGTTTAGAACTAGAAGAGTCCAATCTAGCTTTAAAAGATGTCCATGAAGGTATATGTGGATCACACTCGAATGAATTTTCATTAGCTAAAAAATTGCTCAGAGTAGGCTATTATTGGCCTACCATGGAGAAAGATGCTATTCAATTTTAAAAATCATGTCTTAAATGCCAGACACATGGAAACCTCATCCATGCTCTTGCCAGAGAACTAATACCTTTTATAACACATTGGCCATTTTAGTAATGGGCCTTTGACTTGGTTGGATAGATATATCCTAACTCTTTAAATGGACACAAGTTCATCATTACGGCCAATTAGTATTTCACAAAGTGGGTCAAAACCGTGCCGCTAATCAAAGCCACTGACAAATAGGTGGCTATGTTCATTCTGAATTACATTATTTGTAGATATGGGATACCCTCTTCAATTGTGACAAACAATGGGGGCCAATTTAAAAATCAAGACATTGATGACCTCTGTGAACAGTTCCATATCACTTAACATTGCTCCTCAATCTATTATCCTCAAGGTAATGGACAAGCTGAGGCATTGAACAAAAACATTCTCAAGATTCTACACAGAATTGTAAGCAAGTCTGGCAGAGACTGACATCTACAACTAAATCTGACACTATGGGCCTACAGAACAAGCATCAAAACACCAACTAGAGCCACACCATTTTCTCTAGTCTATGGCGCTGAGGCAGTACTACCTATTGAGGTTGAAATCCCATCTTTGCAGATATCTTTACAAGGACTGGTTATTGATGAACAATACCACATAGATAGGGTAAATTCTTTGGACCTACTAGATGAGCACATACAACAAGCGTTCGATCACCTCAAAGTGTACCAAGCAAGAATGTCCAAAGGTTACAATAAGAAGGTTAAACTATGCAAGTTTGAAGTGGGGGACCTTGTCTTGAAAGAGAATCCTAAGAACCAGCCTAATAGAGAGTAAAAAAGAAAGTTTGAACCTAACTGGCTGGGACCTTATGTTATCACTGCTACTTTTGGGACTGGAGCTTATCAATTAGCTACACCTGAGGGAGACATTCTTTCAGATCCTATCAACACTCTACATTTGAAGCGGTTCTACGCTTAATGTTCAGCTAGCAGAGCCTGTACAACAAAAAGTTCTTGCAAAATACCAAAAACATTTAGAAAATTGATCCTGAAGAAATCCAAAAATAGTGGGAAAGGTCCTACAAAATGGGTATCCTTGGTGAAAACCTAGTAAACAGGCGCCTTGATACTACAAAAACATTAAAAAAAGAAAAAATAGCAAAAAAATTGAAAAAGAGAAAAGTGCCTTGATGAGCACTTGGTAAAAGAGGCATCTTGATAGCACAAAGAAAGAAACAAAATCTTGCCAAGTGGTGAAAACCTGGCAATCAAGCGTCACTTGTGTTCTGCGCTCCATCTATCAATGCACTACTGATACTAGGCCTTCATAATTTTGCCTATGCTCATACGCTGACTTCATATTCCTACATGACTATCTTATCCTCACTCGGGATTTTTTATCTTTACATCTTAGGAATAAATCATTCTGCACTGGGGGCATCTTTGTTGGCATAATCAGTTACGGTTGCTAGGTTGCTCTAGGATGGTTTGCCTCATAGACACAATATTTCTCAATACATGCAAAACAATGTCACTTCCTCAAAACAAAGGTGTCTTTTGACGACATGGGACATGACATGACATTCACAACATTCCTACAAGGCTATATTGGGTCGCAAACATGAATAGATTATCCTATCAAGGCACAGACATGGAACACCATATTGCTTGTATTTTAATTTTTTGATTGATGAATCTTTACTGTGTTTGACAGATGAATGAACAAGTACTACTTAAACGCACAGTTTGATAATGGTTTGATTATGATTCTTTAATGTTCTGATGATGTTTTCAACTAGGGGCATCTAAGTAATTATAAATTTTATTTGATTGATTCACAATTGATAATTTATTATGTATTCTTAGTTTCTCAATGACGTCTGCGCAAAGACAAAGAGTCACAAGGATAGGGGGCATAATATTTTTTTGAATTTCTGCGTATGGTGATTGTTTCATATGATCCTATAAATTTCACCTAACTTGGATGTTTATGGTAAGAGCTGCCACTATGGGTGGATAGCCGCATATATCTCGATCTTTGTTATGTATAACCTACGGTGAGTTTGACACAATTTCCTTGTCTATTTTCTGATCCAGATTCTCACTAAGGTATATGAATCATAATGTACCCAAGGATATGAATTTTTAAGGTCATTGCGGGTCCAATATCTTTCCTTAATCAGAATCTGGTATATTAAAAGGAAGGTGACTATTTTGTTATCTTGGCTTCTATGCCTTGATACCTAAGTCTATTTCTGACATTTCAATATAAAACATAGTATTCATATTATCATAATATCTATGGGTATTAGTGATGGTTGTACTATTTGATGGAATCCATTCCAAAAGCGCCCAATGATGATAAAAATGTTGCAATATTTGCTAAATCAGTGACAAGTCCTAAGAGTCTTCATATAGCTACATTTAAAGATTTCCTGATGCATTTTGCCAACAGTAATAACAACATAAGAAAATTTAAGCTCAAAACATGGTTTCTATCTTCTTCTACAAATATCAAGTTAATTAAACCATTTATATTACTGATATCATCCATCGCATACATTTTGCATTCATTTTGAAACATGAAACTGGAAAATACAAAAATAAAGCATCCATGTATTGCATTTTTTACTTCTACATCCTAAGTGCATCCATACATCTATTTTGCATAATTGGAAAACCAAAGAAACATACATTTACATTTTCACATAGATATCATTTATTCATATCAGTAATATACTCATCCCATCCACAATATAAAATGATGTTATCAACTATAAACTAACTCATCACGAGATCAAGATGTCATCACATGTGCATAAGATACATTTACCACATATATGGAAAGCAAAATGGATACATTTACCACATGAAACATGTTAGAATCCATAAACTACATCATATCATCATAACCATGGTACAAATCAAAGCATAAAGAGTATCAATGAGCATAAAGAGTATCACAACATAAAATGTATTAGGTAGTATACAGTGTATGAGAATCAGTATGCCAAAAAGTGAATAAGATATATGTATGAATGAATGTGATGTACAAAAAGGGGATCTCAACAGGATCCAGATATATATGTATAATCTCAAAATAAACAAAATGGTGCAAAGTATTAACTCTAGCCCACCCCTCTTCCTGGTCAGGAGGAGGAGGAGGAGGTGGCATGAATGGAGCTGTTGGAGGTGGCATGGCCCCCTCTGACTGCTGAGCTATATGAAAAAAAGTGGGTTCTCTCTGACCCTCTAGTACTACTACATGATACAAGGCATAATAGTATGTCACCCTCTGTCCCTGATGGACTGCTGTCCGGGCCTATGTATCCCTCTCAGCTCTCAGCCGCTCAAGCTGTCTATCCTTGCCTGCTAAAAGTGCATCAATAGTGGTAACCCTAGCCTCCAAGGCTGTGATCTGGGCTCTAAGCTACTCTCTCTCCTGCTAGCACCTAGATAGAGGGTCCCCATCTCTACCGGGATCCTACTCCTACACTCTCTGTCTTCGCTGTCTCTGCTACTTTGGAGTAAGTAACAGGCCAGGATCTCTCTGTGGGGCCACAAATCTGTATCTCTGGCATCTCTGCCCACTGCCACTCAGACCGCTGGTATCAACTACCTCTCCACCTCCCCCTATCATCACCATCATACCTATCATCTGGAGGAGGATGCCTACCACCTCTGCCACCATCTCTACCACCACCATGGCCCCCATGTCTCCTTGGTGCTCTGTCTCTACCACCTCTCCCCCTGACAGGTCGATCCTCGGGCTCATAATCCAGCGGCTCCTCTATATGAGGAATGATCTCCTCAGGCACTGTGAATCATGGAAATGGGTGCTAAAGCATCTCTACAGCGTACCCATCTGACACTCCAGCATCCTCAACATCTGGGCGAGGGTCCCAGTCTATCACCACCATATCTCAGATATCCTGTGAGGCAGTATCATAAGTAAGCTGTGCCCCCCACTCAGCTACCTCATCTCTGATACGAGCATAGACTACCACATCCTCTATGCGGCCCTGGCATTGGCCATACTACCTCAGAACTCTGGTGATCAAGAAGTGCTCAATAATATATCTTGTGCGCCCAATCAAATATCTACTCTGACATAAGAAATGACTCTGACATAAGAAAGGCACCTGCCATGCATCAGAAGTCCATACCTCACAGTCTAGGTATGGTCGCCATACGACCTCTGTCATATCGTCGAATAAACGACGCCAATACTCAACCTTGCCCTGGTGGGGCTGCTATAAGAGACCCGCGTACATGTACACATAGGGCTGCTCCGGTGCCCTCTGCCTGTCAACAATTGGCCGTGTCATAGGGATATGCTCCCAGGCCCAAATCTGAAGAATCAATAGACCCACCGTCATGCTGCGAGTATGGTGGTATACAATCTCGTGGAGCTCATGGTATATGTGAGCTAATATGCAGCTCTCCCAGGAAAACCATCGATGATGGATGATCATATGCTCCACCATACTGACCCAGCCCACCAATAAACCATGCTGACCTCTATCCGGCATAAGGATGCCGCCTACAATCCAGCCAAATATACAGCTACTCGATCATAGTGATCGACCATATAGTCCCAGGACAGGCATCTGCGATCTATACTGTCATCCTGGAACAATCTCTGAGCAGTCCCGATCGCCATGCTAGCTCTAGACTCAAAGAAAACATTATGTCCAACCATGGGCATGTGCAAGATCCTCTAAACATCCTCGGGTGTCATAGTGATCTCACCAGTAGGTAGGTGGAAGGTGTTGTGCTCAAAATGCCATCTCTCGGCCAGAGCAGTCAACAAACCTAGGTTTACCCGATCTCGGGTAAACCTATCAATGACCGCAATCCACATCGGATCACGGTAGTCTGCTCATCATCTGACAATCAGCCAGACAATGCTAGAACTTGCGCAGGATAAGTGCCTCGAAAGGCGACTACCTCAAACTGAGCCTGATTTTTGACAACATAGTTAAAGCATCAGCATTCTATCTATAACAAAGGGCATATTCCTACTCTGCTAAGTCATTTCAAGTTCGCAGGATGCAGACAGATCAAAGCAAATTAAAAACTTAAGTCTTCTACCAAATGCGATCCTGAAAATACAGGATGCGATTGCGCATATAAGATGCGATCCTAGAAAAATAGGATGCGATCCTAAATGTAGGGTATGATCCCCAAAATCTAGGATACAATTCCCAGATGGATTCTAGCTACAAACAAGACTAAATCTACAAGACTAGATGTGATCCAAAAAAATTGGATGCGACACAGAATCCAGGAAAAACTTTGATGTGATGCGCATTTCACAGGATGCGATCCAGAATCCCGGATACGATCCTACTTTCTAAGGGCTCTAAAATTCACAAAAATGCATCAAATTCAAAAATTCAAATTTCACAAGGTAGTTTATCGGGTACTTACTGGCAGTGGATAGTCGGCTGGTCGCTGGTGTCGTCGGCTCAGCTCAAATCGATGTTTCCTCACAGGGACCACCATTTTCTCTGCAGAACTCTCTGATTTTCTATAGCTAAATGTGAAAATGAATAGTGAAATGGTCAATTTGGAGGCTTATATGGGTCTTTTGGGACATTTAGGGTTTCCAAAACTCCTCTCGGACAACTACAAAATCATTTGTGTTCTCTTTTTTCTCAATCGAGAACCAAATTGAAGGTACCTACGACGTTTTAATCAGCACAGTGTCATTATTTGTGACACTTTCAAAAATTGTGAATTTTCTTCATTTGTTCACCACATTGGTAAATACTGCACATTTCATCATACATCTTGATCTAAACATCATTATCACTCATATTTTCACGTAATTAACTTGATAATCGTGTGTTTATTTTTAAAACACACCTTCTTCTACTCCACTCTTTCTGGCCTTATCACTTCGTACAAGTGTTATGTTCTATTCAACTGAGGGATTTTATTTCTTTTCCTTTGATTTCATTCTCGAGGGGACATGATCACACTATCATCAATTAAATTTTTTCTCGAAACAACATCAAAATGATTTCGTTATCAAACAAACTAGGGGCATGACAGTTTCCTTGATTAAAGTCAGAACTGTTGGATAGAAAGGTTTGGTTCTCATAAGCTGGATATCTTATGTTTTCTTATTTTAGAAGATTTTTAAAGCTCCTAGTAGCTTCTTACTAATTTTTGAACGACAACCATGTTCAAAATCAGTACTATCAATTTTTGGACGACAACCAAGTTCAAAATTGGTATTTTAAAAATCTTTTATTGATTTTTAGACAACAACCAAGTCCAAAATCAATTCTATTAGTTTTGTTCAATCAAGTGCGAGACTGATCTCATCAACATTTTGTTCAACAACCAAGAATGGAATTCTCAATCTTTCTGAAGTCAAAATAAAAAACTTTCTTTGAATCAATGCGCTGCTCGCACATCAATTCAAAGAGGGGAAAATGTAACCACCTGAATTTGGTCTGTTCCAACTATGGACCCTATTTGCCCTAAGTGTGATCATACCCTCGATTATGTCCAAACGACCCTATTACTGTTTGGCATAATTCTTCAAATCAATTTAATATCCTAGGTGATTTTTATCACTGATTTATATTAACTATTATAGCCATACAATTCAAATAAATTTTGACCAATCAAATCAAATCAAAATCAAATATGGCTATAGTATTTAATTATAAAGGAATTAAATAAATCCTAAAATCAAATATTCACTTGCAATTAACCCCTTTCCCCTAGCCTATTTAATTTAATTAAAATGGCTATAGTCCCATAATTATTAAAAAGCAATTTTATTGTTTAAATAATTAATTCCTATATTTCTAAATGAATTAAATAAGTTTATTTCATTTATTAATATTCCCTCAAAACCCAACCTAGTCTATCTCAACCACTTCTACCTTGGGTTTTAACCCTTCTCAACCCATTCACCCATGCTAATCTAATCCTAATCCTAAATTCTACTCTAACCCACCTCTTAATGTTGTCACATTCCATTAAGGAATGCTTAGCAACTCAACCCACTTGAGAAAGTCCACTTT
>MU223172.1:301417-328507 GCA_018584345.1 Thuja plicata | reverse complement strand
TGATTTAATTGACAATTTTGTAATTTTTATTTAATTAATATGTCATAATATCAATTAAATAATTAACATAATGTTTATTTGCCAATGTAATGTGATTTTAGGAATTAATTAAATAATCAAGTACGATGATTGATTAGGACCTAGGGTTTAGGTCAGATCAGTTTGAATTCGATAATTGCCTGTTTGATTTATGACTTAGGTTTAATCAAGATTAGGGTTTCTTGATTAAATGCTGAGATTGGGGGTCTAGGGTTTATGTGACCATTTTTAGGTGATTACAACGACCATACAAAGATTTCCCCAGATGGGATGATGATAGAGAGAATTTACCCTATTGCAGGAATGAGAGATATCTCATTGGGAAGACCATCATAGGACATGCATTGTTCAAGGTATAGCTTCCAGAGAGTGTGCAGGAAGTTCAGAGAGAGATAGAGGGTACTAATAGACACAACATTGTTTGCACGATTGAGAGGTGAGGTTAGGTCACGGGGTGCAGTACTCTGGACACAGGTAGCATATGCAGAGTTTGAGCAGTTACAACCTTGGCAGTGGGTAGTAGGTGCAAACATCCTAGATGCAGGGACGAAAAATTAGTATGACAGATGGTTTGCGCAACATATACCTGGTTCTCTGACAGATCTGAAAATACCAGTAACAAGATTGTAGATGCCTAGGGATGAGAGCATGGGGGAGGAGGATGAGCAGGAGGATGAGAAGATTATCAAGGAGTCTAGTAGTGAGGATGGGGATAGTACTGATAGTGATCTCGGTGCTATACCTATGCAGATATATGAGTATAGAGAGGATCCACTACAAGATGATGAAATATAGGTTCCTGATGATAGGATTACAAAGGATAGGCACTAGAGACAACAAATTACAGATTTGACTAGCTAGATAGACTGATTGACCCTTGAGAGAGACACAAATAGAGCCGAATGAGCTGTAGAGCGAGTAACATTCTCAGCCAAGTTGGATAGATTGATGGAAAAGAGAGATACAAATAAAGAAACATGGGATACAAAGCGATCAACATTCTCATCTAGATTGGATAGGTTGAAAGTAGAGAAATATACTTTGATTTCCTCTCGAGATACAATGTTTTCCAGAGAGCAGAGGGTAGATGAGGAGTCACGACAATTTATCAGTAGCATGACAAATGTAGGTGTGTGTGATATCGCATGGATGCTAGGAGATTATTGGGAGGAAAAGAGATACTGATAGGACATGTATGAGAGGGATGTGCCATGAGATTAGTGAGCTCTGAGATACAGGGCATTGTCTAGAAGATCACACTCCAGGCGAACACAAAGCAACAAGGGAGTGCTAGGACTGAGGGGGCCACCTAGATCAGGAAAGACAAGGCATCAGGAAGGAGGAGCTTCATCCTCTAGATAGGATAGGGATCAGGAGAATCAAGAGAGAAGAGACTAACAGGAGACTCTCTTTAGCAGAGGGACATTTTTGATAGATATTCTATAGATTATGAGCCTGTGGGCCTTAGTGTATACAAACACCTTAATTTTTGTACTCTGTTACATTTTCAAGATATATATTATATGAAGCTACTTTATGATGATTTTGCCTATGTACATGATGGATGCTTATGCACATGATTTTACATTCCTGTTATATGATGATGCTTATATACTGCGATGTAATTATTTTTTATGCAATATATACATGTATGAATGCAACATTGTTTTTTTGAAATTTTGCAACTTTTTGAAAATGTATGAATGCAAAATACAAATGTATTTTTGTATTTTTCTCGTTTATGAATGAATGTATGTAAGATGCACATGTTTTTTGTGTTTTCCCTTTTTAGAAATGCATGTATGTAGGATGCACATGTTTTTGATGTACTAGAGTACTAGACCAAGGCGATTGCGAGGACTAACTAAAGAAGTGTTAGCAGAAAGAGGAAATTAGATAAAGAAATATTAGTAAGATAGAAAGATTTTGGCTTTCATACATGCAATTATGTCTTAAGAGATTATTTTGATATTACAAAACCAAATGTAGCACATCGTGGCACAAAAAGCCAAAGTGAGAAAGCCATCCTTTTGCATAAACAAACACGATGTAGACAAAGGATGATCTTCTCCTCTCTTGAAGCATATAACATGCATGCCCCATAATTTCATGAGATCATCAAACAAGAAGAAGAAAAAGAAAAAACCAATCATGAACCATCCCAACTACTCTCTTAAGTTCAGATAATATCATTGAGTAGCATAGTAACATGACTAGAAAAGGAAAATCAATGAAAGATAAAACACTCAGTGAAACAATGTGAGCCAACAACCATTCTGATTTCTTTGTTACTTGTGTTAAGTGTTCTTTGTTTGATAGCTTGGTTTTGATTAACTGATTAGATGATTGGTTGATAGGTTGGATAGATTGATTGGTTGATAGTAAAGATCGAAAGATCAAACAAGTCCAAATAGATTGAGTGTTGAATCACAATACTTCAGCTCACGCTTTTGAGAACATGATTTCATTAAGCACAAAATCATGAATTTGCTACGAATGTCTGCAAATATGATGATCATTGCGCAAAAGAAAGATAAGTATGTACAAATTTATTGCAGATTTTGAAGAAGCTTTTTCAATTTTTAGGATTTTTGAGAGATTTAAACTTTTTTGTGATAACCTTTTTCAAGACTTTTTATGATTTTTAGGGATTTTTTTACGACTCTTCTTTTTAGGGATTTTTTCATGAATTTTTATGCTTTTTAGAAACTTTTTTCAACATCATATGTAATTTTTAAGGTCTTTTTTAGGATCATATTTGATTTTTTTAAATTTTTTTTTAGGACAATATGCAAATTTTTAGCATTTTTTCAGGACATTATGCAATTTTATTTGGATTTTTAGCCACTTATTCAGATTTTTAGGGTTTTTTTAGGATATTAAGATATTTAAAAGTTGTTATCTCCAATATGATAGGTGAGGAACCTCATGAATCAACCACATTCAAGGTCTTGCCCCCAGTTTGAATTCAAATTCAAAGTCAGTCATTGCTAGTAATCTTCCCCCAGACAGAATACAAACTATATACAGAGGCCAAAGATATATACAGACTAGGTGTGCCAAGGAACAGACAAAGAAAATCAACTAGTTACAAGTCATAAAGGGGCACTAGGGTCAACTCAAAGTGAAATATATAATTAGGAAAGGACAACAGAACACCACGTGGAATCATGATAGACATTGGAGCAACAACTTACTATGCGTGGCGCCTGTTTGCTAGGTTTTCACCACGATACTTGCCCAAAGTGCCTGTTTACCAGGTTTTCACTTGTGGATGAGATTTTTCTCTTTATTTCAATTTTTGCATGCCAAGATGCCTTTTTACTAGGTTTTCATCAAGGCACCCATTTTTTCTCTTTTTCTCTTTTTTTTTTTTTGTATTTTTTCAAAAACTTGTGCAATTTTTTTGTATTTTTTCAGGATCATGCATAATACTTATGGAGGTGCATGTTGTTCATTACTTCTGACAATGGTTCTCCCTATGGTGTTTCAAGCTAATATACTCCAGACCCATATGCTGTGGTGACTATATAGGGTCGTTCCTAGTTATGTTCAAATTTTGCAGGCTTCTCTTTGTGTGGCTAGGTTTTGTAGTTCATTTTTAGGACCAAATCTCCGATCTCAAAATGAAAAACTAAGAATTTCTTGTTGTAGCTCTGTTTGAGATAGTTTTGATATGATTGCAGGTGGACCAAGGCAACTTGTCTCCGCTCATCTAGCATTTAAAGATAATGCAGCCTAGAAACTCTGTATTGTTCATCATCAATAATGTCTTGCAAAGATACTCTCAGTAATGGAATTTCAACTTCAAGGGGTAAGATGGCCTTAGCGCCATAGACAAGAGAGCATGGAGTGGCACCAATTTGAATGAAAATACTGGTTCTTTAGGCCCAAAGAGCTGGATTCAGTTGCAAGTCCCGATCTCGGCCAACATCATTGACAGTCTTTTGAAGGATCTTGATTATTGTTTTATTAAATGCCTCCTCTTGACTGTTTCCTTGTGGATAGTAAATACTTAAAAATCCATGACAAATTTTGAAATTTTCACAAAGCTTTGTTACATCCTTATTTTGAAATGGGCTACCATGATCAGTAATGATAGCTAAAGGAACTCCATAGTGGGAAATGATATAATTCAAAATGAATTTTGAAACTTTCTTGCTTGTGATATATGTCATAAGGATAGCCTCCACCCATTTGGTAAAATATTTAGTGGCAGTTATGATATACTTGTAGACATCAGAAGAAAAAGGTGTAATCTTCCCTACAACATCAAATGCCCATTGAGAAAAGGGCCATGGAGAAGCAACTGGCTACAAATCCTGTGCTGGAGCATGAATTAAGTTATCATGGATCTAGCATTTATAACATTTCTTAGAAAACTTGTGCGTATCTTTCTCCATGGTGGGCCAATAATATCCAGATCTTACCAGCTTCTTAGCAAGAATTAAACAATTAAAATATCCTCTACAAATACCATCATGGACCTCATATAATTTAGTTTTATCCTCTCATGAATCAAGGTATCCAAGGAGGGTTTGGTCAAAAGCTCTCCTATAGAGGGTATCAACGATGATGACATATCAAGTGGCTTGAAAGATAAGGGCTCAAAATTTTTTTTAGATAGGGCAAGAGGTAAGATCTGGGCAGGGAGGTAATCATAAATATCTTGGTATCAAGGGGAATCAATGCCGACAATATCACACATGATCTCAGATTGTAGAATATGTAATACAGGAAGGAACAAATGCTTGACATGAAATTCACATCATTCTTCATTGTTTGGCATATCAATCATAGAGGAGATAGTAGTAATAGCGTCTGCCTGCTTATTGTGTACCCTGGGGAGTTGCCAAAAGCTTATTGTAACAAATTGATCCTTTAGAAAATCAGCCAACTGTTTGTAAGGTATCATTTTTTTAATATTTTGTTTCATAGTCATCTGTTACTTTCTGGATGAATAATTGGCAATTTCCATACACTTTAAGATGCTTAATTTTCCATTGAATAGCAAGATTGAGTCCATTGACTAGGGATTCATACTCAGTGATGTTGTTGGTGCAGTCAAATGCAATTCTGTATGATTTTGGTATTACCTTGCCTTGTGGAGTGATAAACATGATTCTTTCTCCTGATCCATGTCTAGTGTGTGATCCATCAAAATATAGTTTCCATTCATTAGAGTTTGTGAATGTGAAAATAGACTCATCTAGAAATTCTGAAAGTAGTGGGTGATCATTTGGAACTGACGCTTCTGCAAGCTGATCTTCTATCACCTGGCCTTTAATTTATTTTTGGTCTACATAATTGATGTCAAATTCACTTAGGAGTATTACCCATTTGGCTAGGTGGCATGTGAGAGATTCTTTTCATAAAATATATTTCAGTGGGTCAATCCGGGACACGAGCATAGTTTTTTGATGTAGCATATAATGTCTTAGTTTCTATGTTGTGAAGACCACATCAAGAAAAGCTCATTCAATGAGTGAATAATTCAATTTATATCCTACCAGTGTTCTTATATAATAGAAAACTCTTTCTCTTCCTTTTTCACCATAGTGTGCTGGAAGAGTGCCCAATGCAATTTCTATAACAGAAATATATAAGATGAATGGCTTTCCTGGAATGGGAGGCATAAAGTTTGGAGGATTTAGTAGATACTCTTTCAATTGTTGGAAATATTGCTCACATTTTTCATTCCAGTGAAAATTCACACCTTTATGCAAAAGACTTTGGAAGGACTGGCACTTGTCTGCGAGTTGTGCAATGAACCGGAGGATAAACTACAATTTCCCTTGTAGACTTCTTAGCTTTTTCAGAGTAGTACAAGGAGGCATCACTAAAATAGATTACACTTTTTAGGATCCACTTCAATGCCTCTATTAGAAATAATAAACCCCATTAGTTTTCCAGAAACCACTCCAAAAATACACTTTTTGGGATTTAAGCGAAGCTTATATCCTTCCATTTTCTCAAAATTTTTGGCCAAAATGCTTAAATAATCTTTTCTGGTAGTAGACTTGCAGAGTAAGTCATCAACACAATCTTCCATCAAGATATGCATGAAATCGTGAAATATTGTGGTCATTTATCGCTGATACGTTGCTCGAGCATTCTTGAGGCCGAAGGGCATGACATTCCAATGGTAAGTTCCCCAAGGACATGTTAAAGATGTCTTTGGTTGATCCTCAAGAGTGATTCATACTTGATTGTAACCAAAGAAACCATCCATCAATGATAGCATATCGTATCTCGCAGTCATGTCTACAATGATGTCAATATTAGGCAATGGAAAATCATCTTTAGGGCATGCTTTATTTAGATCACAAAAATCAGTATGTATCCTTATGCCCGTAGTTTTTTTTCTGATAGGTACTAGGTTGGAAATCCATTATGCATAATATATGGGTGGTATAAAACTAGCAACTAGTAAAATTTTCAATTTTGCCTTTACCAAAAGGGCTACCTAAGCATGCATTTTCCTTAATTTCAATTTTACTTGTTTCACACCTGGCTTCAAAGGTAGGTGGTGAAGAACTAATTCTAGATCCAAACTAGGCATATCAGCGTAGGACCAAGAAAAATTAATCTATCTTTCAAGAAAGAATCTAACAAACTCTTCCTTTTCTTCTTGTGATAGTGAAGCTGTAAAGTGTATGATTTTTGGGTTATTTGACATTCCCAAGTTGATTTCCTCAGTCATTTCAATTAGAAATTCTAACTTATACTTCATAGGGGGTATGTCCAATCTTCTATCCTTGGGTGCCTCAAAGAGGTTTTCACCCTCAGATACATCCTTTATTTTTTCTTTTGTATGGTCTACTGGCGTCTTTCGGTTTTCACCAGAAGACCTATTATTTTCATTTTTTCCCTTTTTAATTTTATTATTTTTATTTTTATGATTGGAAGATGGAATTGAATCCCCAAATATGATGTGGTGACAAGGTCAATAGAGAATCCTGGTTTATGATCACTGGATGACATGCCTTCTCGGAGCTCAAAGAATTCTGCCACTATTGCTTCATCATTTCTAAAGCAATCTAAGCTCGTCAATCCTTGTTGATCCCAATAAATAAGTTCAGGGTAGACTAATGGGATGTCATCATCATTAGTGAAAATGTTTTCAAATCTATGGGTAAGGGAAAATATGTAAAGTTAACATGAGTCACAACTGACGACTTAGTACTCACGATTGTACAATTTTAACCTAAGTTTTTAAAATTTCAGTTCTTACTAGTATACTGTATTGGAGATTTAGAAAGGGGTTACGGATTCTAGGTTGAGGATTGAGGAATGCAACAGAGTCTCTCAGCTCTATGGCCACTCATAGTATGTACAAATTGAATTTCTGGGTAAAATCCTGAACACCTATGTCTCGCCCTTCAAATTTTTCAAATCTAGTGGTTTACTATTTAGATTGTAGTCATATAATTAGGGTTGAATTTTCAATCATGAATGTAAATTGTAGCTGTCACCAATTTTGAATTATTTGAATTTTCATACAAGTAAATAGTAATACCACGGTCCACGATGGGAAAAACAAAGACCAAGACTACGAGTAAAAGGCAAAGAAAGGAAACATAGATAATAGAATTCCATAAACTGGTTAAAACATTAGGTTTCACTGATGAATTCCATGATATTTTTGATCATGTTATCCATGGAAATAAGGGAATCATGGAAATTAGATTTGCACTTGAAAATAAGTGGAAAGATCCAATGAAGGATTCAAAATTTTATCCATTTAACAAAATGGTAAAGGTAATGACAAATAAAATTGCAGCATGGGTTGCTGGGTCAACACACATGGTGTTACCTCAAGTATTCCCTTGTCCAAAAAATTTCATGCTCTGCACCAAAAAATATGATGAAAATATAAAATAAATTGTCAATAAAAATATTCAGGAGGAAATTTTTTCGATACCAAGACTAAATTTGCTAGTCTATTAGACCTAGGGTTTGAAGCAAAAAACTCAAATGTGCACATTGGCTAGGGAAATATGGAAAATAATTATGAAAAATAGATGCAATACATAAATATTCATATATCAGAGGAATACCAAGCAGTTCTAGTCTAGATCTAGATAATAAGCCTCCTTATGATTATGATATTTTTGTGCAATGGGTTTAGGATACTATTTTCCTTCTAGCATTTTGTTTGGGATTGGATAGTAACAAATAAGTGGATGCCAACATTCTTGAAATGATTTTTCATATTCATTGTGAAAAAGAACCTATAAAATATAATTTTATTGAGAACATTGTTCATTGCATGAAAGGACAATTAATAATGATTAAAAGAGGTTCACATAAGACATTTAGGTTCACAACCTACTTGTGCTATCTTCTTTTAGAAAAGCATCATGCAGTATGATCCACTTGACATAATTAGAACAAAGCTTAGAGCGAATGGGAACTCCGCAAGAAAATGTCAACACGAGAGTATGTCATTGATAGAAAAATTTAAACACATGGAGTCTTGGAATGAAGTCAAAAAAGAGATGGAGAAATATGCCGCTTGAAATAATATTTCAATACAAGAATTATCATCACAAATTATGGCATTGCACAAATAGAAAGGAAAAGTGCACCACAAGAAATCCTACAATTTCTACCAGGAAGTTGCTCAACCATCTACAAAAGCTATTTCAAAACACCTAGTGGTTCAATGTAAAAAAGGTAATTGGACTCCAACCAAAATTTCTAATTTTTGGGAAATGAGGAAGAATCTCATCGAGCCAAAGACCTCTGTAGATATTTATGAAGTGGATGGCGATGAAATATTTGGCAATTTTTAGAATGAGGAGCATCCAGCTAAAGCATATCACAATGATGATGATCGTCAAGATAATGAGGATGAGCAAGATTCTGTGAATCCCACATCCACTGATGTATATTCAATTATTAGTGGAGTCAATGTGTCTACAAAAGAAAAATATAGAAAAAGGGGCAAAGATTATAGAAAAAAATGGTTTTTCCAGGTTGGGGTGGTCTGGGTCCCATAGGAAAAGGGCCTTAGTTTCCACTTGCCACACCCTCTCCACAAAAATGTGGTGACACACCAGTCCTTGGAGGTTCATCAGAAAAAGGTACTACTCAATCTGACACCCTTGCACTTTCATTTGTTCCAGCTTCAATTCCAGTTCCACCTTTCCCAAGTACTCAGATTCAATCTGAATCAAGCACCGCTCCCACTGGTGGGAATGGAATGGGTAGTACTAGTGGTCTAAAAAAGGACATTAGCACTAGACATGAAATCAATGGATCCCAGAGATCAAGGTAGTGCAAAGAAGCAAAAGGTTATGAAGAGTACAACAATGCCAGTGGTGTCTGTGATTGAGTCCAAGAATTTCCACACCTTCAGGATAAAACCCTCCGAGATGTCCAAAAACTCCACTTGTAATGGGTTAGGGTGTTACTGATGCTAATCCCCATGGTGCAATTATTATAACCATAGGTGGAAGCTTGTACATCACTGCAAGTTCTATTTCACCTTTCAAACATCCAATTGTGTCAAAAACTTGATTTTTGTTTCAATGATTTTGTAACTAAATTTGAACAAAAAAAAAATAGGAATAGAGAAAATAGTAAGACATTGAAGAGGGATGAATTTGATATAGCTCGTGATGTGGAACCTACATCAAATAGGTTATTTCCCACATATGACCCAAACAAAGAAATGATGAAGTTCATGGTTGCTATGCCCCCAACTAGAGATAATAATCTACCAGAGATTTAGTTAGATCCATCTAAATTTCATGTTAGCACCCTCCAATTGGATTTATCAAAAATTAAAAATGTGGACAAGACAAATGTGTTGAAAATGACCAACCAAGTGGTCTACAATTTAGTGATGAAGTTGGAGAGAGAAAGGAAAGCTTCTGGGCAGAATAGAAAAGTTACAGGCAGACCTGGAAAATCAAAAGGCAAGGGAGAAAGCAACAGATAACAGGTGCAAAGAATTATAGAAAAGGATAAAAAAATATTCCTCCAAAGAAGAAATTGCACAACAAGAAAATATGGACACATAACTGAAAATTTTGAGGGAAAAATAGGAAGAGAGCAATAAAAAAGATGAGGATGAAAAAGCCTCTTCACTACATTTATACAAAAGCGCGGAGAATATGACATGTGCAAAAAATAACTTAAATAAGGAATTTAATAATGAGAGGGTAAAATGAAAATAATGGGAAGATAAAATAGAGGAAATAAGAAAACAAAGTGAGCACTAGTTGTCAGAATTGAGAGAAGAGTTAAAGAAGGCAAATAATACAATTAAAACTTACAAAAACAACTTGAATGACAAAGTAAAAAATACAGTCAAGAAAATAAAACAAGACATTTGGGGGAAAATGAAGGTGAATGGTGATACTTTGTGTGATAGGTTTGAATTGAATGAAAGTCTTAGAGATGTTTTTGGGAAGCTCAAAGAGCACTTTGAGAAGAACAAAAATCTTTCTCAGAGAGAGAATATTGCAAAACAGATTTTGCAACAAATCAACACAACCAGTGATAGGTATTTGGAAAGCAAGGAAATTAATGACCGCATTAGTGAAACAATAAAGGAAACATCCATCTTTCAAAAATGTCAGAACTAAGTGAAGGAGAGGAAATTATGGCCATATATGGGAGAAAGCTGGCCAAGATGCATCAAAAAATAACCAAATTGACAAGTCTTGGTTTTTTGAATCCTGGTCTTGGTCCTAGAAACTCATCAACAAAATTCATTGGAAGGAATCTTACAAAAAAAGTTTGGAGGACACAATGACGTCTGATTTAGGAAAGCTTCCTCAAGACACAACTCATGAAGGCATTGCAAATTACATCAAACCATTAAAAAATTTTAATGCAGTATTGGATGGATCATTTCTTTTAAGTCACTCTTCCAAGTATGGATGACTGACGAGGTTGCCGGTCATTTACTATAACTTGAAAATTTTTGACCTTCCAAATGACGTAGAATGAAACATACTAAAACAATAGGCAGGATCATCTCATCAATCATAGTATGTGAAAGTAATTTCAATCATATCTATATTTGTTTTTGATTATGGTAAAAGCAGGTTTTGAAGGGAACCCTGAAACCCTTTAACAAAGCATAGAAAGGAAAGGCAAAAAAGCCCAAAGAGCAACAGACTGTCCCAAGGAGGGGAGCGGTCTACAGTGGGTCAAAACCCAGATTTAGCAATAGATACATACAAGACAAAAAACAATAGATCATATCTATATTTGTTTCTAATGGCTTGAATTGAGTTTAAGGTTTGAACTTTGTTTTTTGAACAGGATTAATGTAGCAGATAAAATGCTATTGCTAATTTACTAAACTAGCATGTCAAATGCAAAAACATATAGTTATAGAGATGTTGTACTTGTCATACTAATTTTGATTATGAGACTTCACATGAGGAAAATTTCCTTGAAGCTAAATAAGTAACTACACCTTTAAACACATTCCACATCTCATATAGACTCAACATGAAATATAAACTTCTTTTTTACGTAAATTCCCCATAAATAACAACTTCCAAACTTGACTCTCCAAAGTGGATGTTAACTTTCTAAATAGTAGGACCATGCCATAGTTAACTCAAAAATTCCAAGACACATGTCACCAAAGCATGCCTTAGATAAGTTTTTACAATCTTGTATCTTCAAATGAGTATCCATTGACAAGTGAAATTTTTTTGAGCTCTCCTCACTTAGCATGTAGGAATATCCTTTCATATGGGTCCCGTAAAGTGATACAAAAAAAATAAGCTAGAACGTAAGATGTAATGAAATATTTATATTAACTATAATCCAAATATTTATACCAGGACTCAAAGGTTGAGACACCTTAATCCCAGTATTCTCCCACTTTCCAAATACCTATCAAGAGTAATTGAATACAACAAGATTTAAATTGTTAGGGGCCAAAGGATGAAACCATATCATCATAGCTATCCATGAAACCACTTAACTATCAAACATGCTCTTTTTCTCCAACAAGACACTTGTAACAACATCCAAGATGTTCACAATATTAGGCCAAACAATTCCTGCTATTCCGCAACATGTCACCTATGAAAGATAAATGAATAAGCCGAGGTGTAGATGCACCAATCCAAAGAGCACAATTGTCAAATCTAGGTGATAACAAAGAATACATGATAATTTTATTACTACATTATTCTCATGATCTATACAAAAGCATCAATCAATTTGAAAGCCCATAAACAAAGCACAAAACTGAAGCTAAAGAATTCCTCCACGAACAAGATTAAACACCAGTTAGAATAACAACCAAAATTGATTGCTTACATCCAACTGATAATCCCACATGACTGAAAATAACACTTACAACAATTGATTATCCATCTAATCATACACACCTAAAAGGTATAAGATGAAGACATATTTTTTCCATTAGTATGAAAGGAAAAATAGTTTTGAAACCGCCGGTAACACCAACACCGAAAGTCATGTTTAGTGCAACCCGAGAGATAGTTAGAATTCTGAGAAATGTGCATTTGAATTCCATGTTAGATAAAACACTTGTGTTTTATATTTATCTTTTCTATTAGCTTTAAATCCATTTCTTGAGGGACAAGCAATGTAATTGTAATTGTTTTAATTAGTCTAACTGATTAGAAACATGCAAACTAGGAGATCAAGGTCAAGTTGTAAACCCTCGATCATAGAGTTATCATTGTAATACGTGAAACTCATTTAGGTAAAAATAATTGTATAAATAGATATATAATAAATTAAAATATTTGTGATGATGATTGTAGCCGAGAAGCATATCTAAAGATTAGACCGAGAGTTTTATGTAGAAGAACAACCAAAGATGAATTCAGTTATCAAGAACAAGAACAAGGATACCAACCAGAACAAAGGTATTGATCAATCACAATAGGTAATAAATATACATGTAATATTTATTGGATCTATAATAAAAAATTCTAGATTGCATATACTCAGGTCATTGAATATTTTTGACTACATTCTAACAAGTGTAGAAAATAGAATAAATCCTTGAGAAAGGTAGATTTAATAATCCTTTGTAAATCTCTTAACTGAGTGCACACTAAACAGTGTTACTAAAGCTCTTAATAGAGTAGACCTTAACCAATCTCTACATGATACTCCTAATAGGGTAGATCATCAGAAGTGATCAAAATTGTAAACCTTAACTGACCCCTTCCATTCTGAAGATAGTGAAGCTTTGTGGGTTTCATCCACACCACAAGTTTTTACCTTATAACAGGGGTTTTATGCATTACCAAATCTTATGTCATGTGTCTATAAATTTCATGAATGTTTCTATGAATGTTTACATGTTAATTGAGCTTATGATTTGATATAACATACACAAAGATATAATATCATATATGGTTGGTAATACAATTGATTACTAAAAGGATAAAGGTTAAGTGATAAAAGTTTTGAGGGTACTGATTCCCCCCTCCCCTCTCAGTACACACCATTCCATTATTTACAACATAAGAAACATCTGTAAAATCATGCCAACAACATAACTAGCCCATAAACTATAATCACAAGCTCCTTCTGTCAAAACTATCAATGAAAATACACATCTAGGAACTCCAAGTGCATGTATAATGTCAAATCTACAAAGATCAAGGTATACCAAGGTTACCAATAGTATCACATAGAGAGTGTAACCATGTATTACCAAGGAACATCTACAAAGATATGCAAATCCTACAACCAAACTATTACAAAAACTTCTCTCTCAACAAGTCTCCAAAGCTCTCCTAAGTTCTTCACATATGAAAAAGAAAAGAGGTAAAGGAAACCTCAAGGTCATCACCCAAAGAACAAGTGACAATACATGACCACAAATTAATGATCATAATAGATTCACACAAAACCTCACATCCAATCTCATATGAAACTAAACATCCACAAAGATAAGAAAGACTAAAGCGAGAACCCACAAATTGTAAGCATGTAGCATGTCATACATACACCTCTAAATGATAATTGTGTCAAGTATGATATCCTTCATAACCCCAAGAGAAAATATTCAAAAAAAAAATCCATTCAATCTCAAAATATCAAACACATGTATCATGTAATCAAAATGGATGTAAACCTCATATACCAAAGAAGATCAAACTTCTTCATTTCCCATGTGAGGAAAGCAACCCAATAAAAAATCTCCTATGATCCTCATAAATGGAAAACATATTCCCAAGGAGACACAATATGTTCATCTCTCTAAATGAGCATGATAGAACCAATCCAACCCTAGCTCAAGATCCATGTATAATGGAAGATAAGTACAAAACTTTATAAATCTGGAAACACAGTTGGCTAAACCTTTCATATGATTGTCTTCCAAGTACACCGAGAGTGAAAACAAATTCAGAAAAGACCTATGAGCATACCAAATGTGAAATATGAAACAAAGTATTATAACACTACCCTCTCTCTCTCTCTCTCTCTCTCTCTTTCTCTCTCTCTCTCTCTCTCTCTCACCCTCTTATGAAAAATGTCTCTATCTCTCTCTCCCCTTCTTATGAAAAATGGAGANCCCCTCTCTCTCTCTCTCTCTCTCTCTCTTTCTCTCTCTCTCTCTCTCTCTCTCACCCTCTTATGAAAAATGTCTCTATCTCTCTCTCCCCTTCTTATGAAAAATGGAGAGAGAGAGAGAGAGAGAGTATGGTGTATGCCATATGTAAAAAACCATTTTTTTACACAAGTATTTCAAGTTTCTTTATGTGTTTTATATGGTGTAAAATGGCGTATGCCATATGTGTTAAACTAAAAATGGTAAAAAAACCAAGGAACCTGTGATTGAGGCCCACATTTTCTATTTTCTATCTAGTTTTTGTGCATTATCTAAAAAATAAATGCTTTGCATGGTGTTGACTCTAAAAAAAAGTGCAATCAACATATTCTATCAATTTGTTAGGAAGATGTGTGAAAGCTCAAAGTTTTATAGAGTTTGAAACTAATTTGAAAATTTTAATGAACAATTTCAATTGGGAGGATGCATTGGATATAAATAGAAGCTGTCAACTAATCTTTGTATTACTTATACACACATGTAGAATTCATCATCATGTTGATGAAATGAGAAATTATTATGACACTGGAAGAGCATGAAGCAGAGAAAGAGAAGAAAAGGGAAATAATGAGACAACTTTGTGAACAAAGTTAATAAATTGCATACTATACAAGAAGATTTTCCTTTGGAAGAGGAACATGAAACATCAATGAAAAGTAAGAAACAATTGATTGGAGGCACACCATTCTCTACATTCTAAGGTGTAGACACACCATTTTCAAGTTCTACAAGATCATGTTTTCACTGCTCACAAAAGCCTCTCTCACTTTTGGGAGATTCAACCCTGTTCGAAATTGGCGACCCAATCTTGGTCATTGCCAAATCTTGAAATGTGCCTTAGTTGAAAGTTGAAATTGTGTGTATCTTTTAAACCACTCTTGGTCACCACAATTTTTCTATTCCAACAACTTTTGTTGGGCAGGTAAACCCAGGAACATCCTCGTTCAACTCCCCAACTCGCTCAAATGTTCCTGGCCACTCCGGATCGGTGCAACCCTTAAGGTGCACATAGTGAAAAATTGGTCAATATTTGTTGGCTCATTTATTGAAGCTCATGAAATGTGTCAATGATCCATCAAGTGCTATAGGATTTCATTTCCATTTCCCACAAATTCCTCTCTCACTTTTTGGATATTTGACCCCATTCACAATTGGCGACTCAATCTTGGTCATTGGCAAGTCTTGCAATGTGCCTTAGTTGAAAGTTGCAACTATGCATATCTTTGAAACTTCTTATCATGGCCACAAATTATCTATGCCAATAGGTCTAGTTGGGAAGGAAAATCTCAGAAAAAAACAACATTTGGATCCCCAACTCACTCGAACGGTTCTGGGCACTCCAGACTAGTGCAACCCTTTATAAGGTGCATAAAGTGAAAAAATGTCAATCTTTTTAAAGGAATTTCTCAGAGCTCATGCGATATATCAATGATTTTTTAGGTGCTATAGGATTTTTTTGCACCATTCCACAAAATCCTCTCACTTTTGGGATATTTGACCCTATTCAAAATTGGTGACCCAATCTTAGTCGTCCCCAAATCTTGCAATTTGCCTCAGTTGAAAGTTGCAACTGTATGTATCTTTGAAACCACTCATCATGGCCACAAAACCTCTACACCAAAAAATCTAGTTTCTAGGTAAACCCCAGGAACAACTTCGTTCGGCTCCTCAACTCGCTTGAACATTCCTAGCCACTCCATACTGGTGCAACCCTTAAGGTGCACAAAGTGTAAAAATTATCAATATTTTTTGAGCCATTTCTAAAAGCTTGTGTGATGTATCAATGATCCATTAGGTAATACAAGATTGTATTTTCGCTACACAAAAAATATTCTCTCACTTTATAGAGATTTGATCCCAATCGAAATTGGCAACCCAATCTCGGTCATTGCCAAATCTTGCAATGTGCCTCACTTGAAAGTTACAACTATGCATATATTTGAAGCCATTCATCATGGAAATGAAATACAAATAGCTCTGGTTGGGCAGGTAAATCCTAGGAACAACCTTGGTTGGCTCCCCAACTCGCCTGGACGTTCTTAGCCACTCTAGACCAGTGTGACCCTTAAGATGCATAGAGTGAAAAAAATGTCAAAATTTGTTAGGTTGTTTGTCGGGGCTCATGTGACATATCAATGATCATAAATGTGCTACAAAATCATGTTGTCACTATCCACAAAATCCTCTCACTTTCTTGAGATTCTACCCCATTCAAAATTGGTGACCCAATCTAGGTCATTTCCAAATCTTGCAATGTGCCTTAGTTGAAAGTTGCAACTATGCATATATATGAAATAGATCATCATGGAAAAAAACTATCTATGCTAATAGCTCGAACGTTCCAGACCACTCCGAAGCGCTATGACCCTTAAGGTGCACAAAGTATAAAAATTGTCAATATTTTCTAGGCCATTTCTTAGAGCTCGTGCAATGTATCAATGATATGTTAGGTTCTATAGGATCATGTTACCACTCACCACAAAATTCTTTCTCAATTTATGGAGATTTGACCCCGTTCAAAATTGGTGACCCAATCTTGGTTGTTGCGAAATATTGAAATGTGTCTCAGTTGAAAGTTGCAAAATTGTGTAATTTTGAAATGAATCATCATGGCCTCAAACTGTCTATGCCAACATCTTCGATTGGGTGATTAAACACTATGAACAAATTTGTTTGGATTTGCAACCGCTCAAACATTCCAGACCATACCATACCATTGTGTCCCTTAAGGTGCATAGAGTGCAAAAATTATCAAACATTGATAGAGAATTTATGAAAGCTCATGAAATGTATTAATGATCCATCTAATTCTACAGAATCATGTTACCAAATCCCACAAAATCTTCTCTCAATTTCATGATATTTGACACCATTAAAAAGTGGCAACCACATCTTAGTTCTTGTCAAATCTTGTAATCTCCCTCAGTTGAAAGTGACAACATTGCGTATCTTTCAAATGTATCATCATGGCCTTGAATTGTATGTTCCAAAACCTCCGGTTAGGCAAGTAAATTATAGGAACAACCTCATTCATCTTCGCAACTCACTTAAACATTTCAGACCACACTATACTGGTGCGTCCCTTAAGGTACATAGAGTGCAAATATTTTCAAAATTTGATGGAGTATTTCTCAAACCTCATGAAACATATCAATGAACTATCTAATGCTATGAGATCATGTTATCAACACTCACAAAATATTCTCTCACTTTCACAATATTTGACCTCATTTAAAAGTGGCAACCACATTTCGTTTCACGCCAAAATCTTGCAATGTTTCTTAGTGAAAGTTGCAACATTGTGTATCCTTTTAAAAGATCATTATGGCCTCAAAATTTCTATTCCAACACCTTTGGTTATGGGTTTAAATGGAAAGAAAAACCTTGTTGGGATTAAAAAATTGCTTGAATGTTCCGAACCACACAAAATCAGTGAATTCCTTAAGGTGCATAGAGTGAAAAAATTATCAAACTTTGGCAGAGAAATTATCAGAGCTTGTACAATGTATATTTTTTTTTATGATGCTACAAGATCATGTTAACGAAACCCACAAAGTCCTCTCTCACTTTCACGAGATTTGACCCCATTCAAAAGTGGCGACCACATCTTGTTTCTTATCAAAAGGGGGTTCATTTTAGTATTCCAAATGTTAAAAGGAGAGCCTTTTTAATATGAAACACCTAAAAAAACTATTCTCCAACCTTAAATATTACTTTTAGGGGCTAACATTTAAGAAAAAATGATATTTTTACAATATTTTACAACTTTTGCAAATTGACAACTTTTACAAGATTTTGCAACTTTTGTAATTTTGAAGTCAAATGAATCTTGTTAAATATAAATGATCTATTTTGACCTTAATGGACTAAATAAGACTAAAAATCCCTAAAATCAACACTATAGCTTCATTTTCAATCATGGACCAACATGGACTAGCATGGCGCCCTTGCACCACCTTGATTCATCAAACAACATGTTAAATAATCGAGTCTTTAATGACTACTACAAAAATAAATCAAACACAAGATTGTCCAACCATTTTTAAACAAACAATGAACTATAAAGCCAATAAATAATAGTATATTATGTTAGATACTCATATATTGATGTACATCATCACCTTCTTGATGGAAGTGCTCCAAGCTTTGCTTTGTACTTGCTCAACTTAGGACTCTTCTTGTCCTAGTATAAATAGTATTCCTATTTACCTTATAGAACCCTAATAGTCTCAATTATCCTAGCCTAAGACTATTATAACTCCATTCTATGAGTTAGTTCCTTTGTGCTTAACTTTGAAGGATTTCCAAAATTTAAATTACTCCTTGTCACTATACTCTCTTCGATGATTCCAAACTCAAACTGCTCAAAAATTGCTCACCAGTGCTACAAGGGATATTTCCATCACTAAGACATCCATTTGATTCAATAAATCCATTTTCCTCCCTTTTTAGAGGCTAAGACAGTGGGTATGACACAAGGGCTAATACTTTTCCTAATCGGACCTTGGCTTAGGAGTTCTTGAATCTATCTAGCTATCTCCTTATTTTGTTGAGGAGTCATCTTATATGCATCCTTATTGGGAAGGGTAGCTCTAGGTATTAGGTCTATTTTATGGCTTACATACCTCTTAGGTAGTAGGGATGATGGTTGTCCATCACTGAAAATGCCCTCATACTTCTGAAACAACTCCTGTACTTCTTTTGGCAACTCTGTCTTCTTGAATCCTCTGTCTGTACTTTCTTCTTTTGGTTTCAACACTATTGCAAAACCAACTCCCTCTCCTTCTTCTAAGGCTTCTAAGAATTATTTTTCACTCACCATGAGAACATTGGGGCCAGATGAATTCATTTCTGCATCCTCCAATAGTGACTGTATTTTAAATGTTACATTGTCCTTCTTGAAAGAATATGAATTCTTTGCACCATCATGCATGGCTTGTCTGTTGAATTTCCATGTTATACCTAGGAGTAGGTGACAAGTGTCCATGGGTAGAAAATCACACAATACTTTTTCCTTATACCTCTTAATTGAAAACTCCACCCAATCTTGTTCATTGACAAGGACATGTTGTCCTTTGTTTAGCCAGGTGACTTTATAAGGATTGGTGTGGGGTATCCTTTTCATTTTCAAATTGTTGAATGCTTCCTCAAACACTATATTGTGCATAGAATCTAAGTCTATTATGACTCTACACACATTTCCCATCATTTTACACTTCACTCTAAACAGTGACCTCCTCTGACTAGGATCTTCTTTTATTGGCTCCTTAATTAGAGTTCGCCTCATCATTAAATTATCACCTTCCTTTGATGCTAAGGGAATCTCAGGGTGTTTGTTTCCACCACTAGTATCTTCTTGGACATAATTCACCCTCTTATCACTTCCTTGAGAAGTGGTACCATTCTCTGGACATCTGTATGCAAGATGTCCCATCTGGTTGCAATGGTAACACTTCGTAGTAGAAAAGTAGTTACCCCTACCTTGGTTGTTGTTTCTCCCTCTGCCACTAGAGTTCCTTCCTGTATTTGAAACCCCTCTATTGGAGGTTCCTTCTTTTTTTTCAACAAATTTAGTCTCCCCTTGATTCTTTGGTTCAGAACTCCTTCCACCATATCCACCTCTCTGTCCTCTAGTATGTCTTTCTCTACCTCTTCCTCTGGTAGTACTAGAGTCTTGTTTCTTCCTTAGCTTCTTTTGATGGTAATTTGGTGGCACTTATGAATAGTGTCTGGAGTAAAAAGACTCATCTCATCTTGTATGGTCCACTTTAGTCCATTAAGGTATCTTGCTACCTTGACCTTCTCATCCTCTGCAACTCTAGATCTCATGGAAAGTCTCTGAAACTCTTTAGTATAGGAGTTTACATCTAGATCCTTCTGTCTCAAACCTTTTCTTCTATTTATGCAATTGGATTTTATAATCCTCAGGGATATAAGCATCTCTGACCTTTGCAACCATATCCTTCCATGAAGCAATGGGCCTCTTTCCTTCCTTATCTCTCTCATCTTCGATGAATTTACACCAAGTGAGTGTTGATGCTCTGAGTCTAGATTTAGCAACCTTCACCTTTTGAGCCTCAGTGATTCCGTCAAACTCAAAATGGTTTTCTAGTCCTTCTATCCAATCTAGGAATATCTATTGTTCCATCTTTACAGTAAATATTGGAACTCCTTCTAGTGATTTTTCACTCATAGCCTTTAAAGATTTCAAGAATGGCTCCACAGTAAGGACAGGGTCAGCTTCAGGTACTTCATCATCAATGGAAATATCCTTTCCTGTACTTCAACCTTATACTTCACTTCATCTTCTTTCACATCAAATTCATCTACCTTTTTCTCTAATTGAGCCAATCTATTTTGAAGTATCCTATTCTCCACTTCTTGATCATCTACCTTCTTAGCCACCTCAACATTGGTCACCATTTTTGACTCTCCTACTAACTTGGTTGGTTGAAACATTAACCACAAGCCTGATCAACTATGCTCTTATACCAATCTGATGGAATTGCTCCAAGGTTTGCTTTGCACTTGCTCAACTTAGGACTCTGCTTGTCTTAGTCTACTTAGGATTCCTATTTCCATTCTATAACCCTAATAGTCTAAAATATCCTAGCCTAACACTATTCTAACTCCATTCTATGAGTTAGTTCCTTTGTGCTTAACCTTAAAGGATTTCCAACATTGAAATTACTCCTTGTCACTATACTCTCTTGGATGATTCCAAACTCAAACTACTCAAAAATTGCTCACCAGTGCTACAAGAGATATTTCTATCACTAATACATCCATTTGACATCCTATCACTCCCATTTGAATGGGTCTTCAAACTCAAAACAACCGAGTTCTAAATTCACACTGCTTTTGGTCCTAATAGGTCTAGTAGCCCAATTAGCCCTATCTAGAGGGTTTTTCTAGATTCTTTCTCAAAAATCTCACAAAACCCTAAAAAAAACTTAGGATTCAGACACCCTTTTTCAAGACCTTAGATATTGTTAGTAAATAGACTATTCTTTTCAACTTAACTCCAAAATACCCAAAATGCTTAAGAACAATTGAATATAACAGTTGGGAAATTGTTATTAAAGAAACTAATTTCCCTCTGAATTTAAAGGTACAACTCCCTTATATGAATGATTTTCACTAAATTTTTCTCTTTCCTAATCTAACAGGGGTATGTTCTTAACCTGAGAACAGAAGAGGCAAACCAAGCTAATCCTAGGCAGGAAATAGCTCGGGCAGGATGAATTCAACTCTAAATCTAGCCAACCCTAAGATTTCATCAATCATATTAACTCCCAAAATTGGTAATGCATGAACTACTACTGAAAAATGCATATGCAAGACTAAACTAAAGATGAAAGAATAATGAATCGATCTATATCATGAGAATGTTTCCCAAATTTTAGATAACAATGAGTTTCCCCTTTGCTAATCGCATCAATTCATAATGCAAAGCTTTGGTTCAAACATAGATTGTAAATCCAACTTCAAAGAAACATCTAAATTCAATAGAAATATAAAAGCAATGCAGATTGAACAGATAAAACAATGGCATTCAGACATACAAATTTGACTCAGACAAATGCTGTCTTTCACACCAAAATTTAGTCAACCTTTGTATTGATTTTGGGAAAAGTATATATAGGGTCCCAGATTGGGCCGCTACAAGAAAGGGGGAGAACCAAAATGGTTCAACTTCCCCAAATAGAAATGATAACTGAAAGATTTATTAGTTACAATAGTATCAAAAATAGTACAAGGGGGAATCTACTTAAGTTTCAGTTTCCTTCCCCTTGTCTAATTTAGCCCTATAGGCTATAACCACTGTAATGACTCAAACGAGTTCTTCATGCCTGTTGACATGGATGTTAGTGTATCGAATGAGCCACTTGAAATGTTCTTTGGCAAGAATCTTGATGGCATCAGTCCAATCTTTTAGTTCCTTTGTTGCTCTAAAGATGCATCCACTCAATTGCTGGAGTTCTGGTATTTTGTCTAGATGAGAGGCAGAATCTTCTATCAGTTTATGAACATAACTAGAAAATGAATTCTACATATTAGTTTCTACATATTAGTTACTCTAATTATTGCCTTACCTTGACCACTCGTCTATGATTCCATATGAAGCCCTAAGAGGAGTTTGAAATCTTTGCTCTACTCTTCTTTGATCTTGACATTTGTCTATTGCAATCCTGCTTCGGCCTGGATGATCATTTTGATCTTAAACTCTAGGCTCTAAAGCCATTAGATCAAAGGCTCATCTCCTTTCTGTAAAATCTTGGCTTTTAGAGCCTCTTTGGTCTTCATCTTCACTACCACATGCAGCATAACTATACATTCCTGACATTTCACCCTCTTTGACGTGAGAGTCTGTAGGTTCACAACAATGTTATTGCTCTCTACCTCCAACCTTAGAAGAGTATTACCTAGTTTCTCAACCACCGCGAGTCCCTCAGACTTGAGCCTCTCAACCCACCATTTACCAATCTGCCCATAATGCCGATCTTCTTGCAACTTAGCCAGAATGGCTTGGTTCTCTGCAGCACTAGGGTCAAAGGTGGTTTGGGTGATGGGAACATTTGCAATCAGAGTGAGGAGCTATCTAATGAAGTTGGTTAGCTCAGCTACTTCTTCCTTAAGTTGAACTTTGGCAGTCTTGAGCTCCTTGAGCTCCTCTTCTATCAGTACATTTGTAGATTTCAACCAATCTACCTTGGTATCATGATGGGCCAACCCCATGTCAAATGACTGCAGTTGAAAGTCTGAAGCATTCATGTCCTTGAATCTACCTTCTTGAATTGGCTTGGCCACTTCCATGGTGAAGTGCCTAGTCTTAGGATCATGACCCAAAGTAGACATTGTCTTCACCTTCTTCTGTTTACTCATGATGACCTTGGGCTGAATAGCTCGTGATAGTGTCTTTGCTAGTAGTCCCTTTTTCTACCCTTTTTCTCTTGCAATCTAGAGTATGTTCTATCCATAACTCTGTGCTAGTAACTTTTTTGGCAGAGACCAAATCCTCAATGAATAATTTTCTGATGACTGGAGTTGTAGCCTTTGGTATTGAAGCAAATGGATTTACAGAAGTAGGGGAAGAGGACACCAACTTGGCTACTAAAGTGACCTTCTAATTCTTTCCAGCTTCTCCTTCTGATTCTATGGTTGAAGGAGTATCTTCAACTACTTCCACTATGATAGGAGACCCTCTCCTACAAGAATCCTGGGTAGGGGTGTCAACCGGTACATCTATTGTAACTAATTTTACCAACCACTTTGGTTCTGCCTCTTTGGTGAGCTCTTTTTTTATCGCAATATTTGGAAGTGGACCTTCTCCACAAGTCTTCTCCAACGTGAATTTTTTCTTAGGAGGTTCATCACCTCCTCCTACTGGCTGGGTCAATCCTTTGGCAATGGTCAAAATTTTTAGCGATGAAGTGGTTGCAGTACCAACAATGTCTTTTGCCAGAGTTCGCTGAGTAGGCGGCTTTCTTTCTGATCTCTTCCTTTGGCCTGCAGTCCATTTGACCCATTGTTCTGTTCTCTTGTAGATACCCCCCATTAGAGTTGGCAAGTTGGTAATGGCTTGGTCCAGCATGGGTTCAGAACTGACAGGGGTGAGCTTTATCTCCTCTAGATATGTATCATCATACATATGATTGCTATCATCTTCTAGCCCCTCCACTGCAATGTTAACATTGAACCTTTTGATTTGTTCAATAGTTAACTAGGCATAGAATCTCTCTCTGCTTTCCAGATCATCCTTGCAATTTTCCCAGTAGTCTTCTATACCATGAACATGATGAATTACACAACTCATTTGCAATACATCCCTAGCATAGTTCACTGGATCATATTGTGGTCTCAAGACATCATAGGTTTCCAAAGAAAACTTCTTTGAGAATGTCTTGAGAACATTCTTTTTCTCTAACCAAGATGCACATCTGTAATCCCCGATGGTCATGGGGAAAGCATATCCCTTCTTCTTAGCTTCAACACAGAGCAAGTTCACCTGGAGTGCTTGCCTCATTACTTCGATTAGCACGATCATATCAGTAGGATACCTGGGCAGCTTCAAAGGGAAATCATCGAAACCTACTAGATGAAGATATGAGAAACCTCTAAATTGAATGAAATAGCATCCAAATTGGATGATGAAAGCCATGGCTTCGGGATAGAATCTCCTTTCTAGAAAACCTTGTAACTCCCTGCACAATCTGATTGTGAATGCATCATTAATCCAAAGGAACTCAGCATAACTATTATATAATTGCAAAGAGGGAAAAAATTCATAACTCTTGACATCATTAGGGAATTCTTCTAATTTGGGAAGACCTAGCCAAATTTGGAGTGTAGCCAGAATGTATAAGAGAACTGAAGACAAGTAAAATTCATTCTAGCATTTATCTCTATCTAGGGCTTCTGAGAGGTTCTCACTTACCATAAGTGCCCAATCTATGAACTGGTGTTGGGAACAGATTACCTGAACCAAGAAGAAGTGATGGTCAACAAAATTGAGTGCCTCACCCTCACCTCTGATCTTGTGGAGAAACACCACGATGTCAATGATCTCTGGCTTTAGATTAGTGTCGTATAATGTCTTCGGTAGGTTTCCTTTGGCGCTCTTAGGTTCTTGAAACCACGCTTTCATTATCTCTTTCTTCCAGACTTACTTTTTAGCAATATACTCAGCCACCGCTTGACTGTATGTCATTTATGAATACTCATCTTGCTCTGGAATGCAAAGTGAGTTCTAGACCGATTCCCTATCAATAGATAACAACACTGTATCATTAGGCAAGAGAATTTTCCTGGTGTCTGGGTTGTATCGAGTGATTCCTTCCCAGATTAATTCTAAGACTTGAATAGCCACATGATAAATAGCGTCCTAAACTAATCTACTCTCTTTCAATTTCTTTGTAATAGGATGTATCTGGTCCTCTTTCAATCTGTTCAAGAAGTTTTGCATGTCAAAGAACTTTAGGGATGTATCCAAAATCCTATACCATTCAGAGGTAATTCCGTTCATCCTATCGAACCCCATGAATCTGGAAGCCATTCTTTTGATGATTCGTATTTGGAAATTGGAAATATCTCTTAGGGATGTAGGAGCAAGGAACATCTAAAATATGAGACTTCAAATTCAAAGCAATTTGGCGAACAAATGGTGGTTCTTGTTCACAACTTTCAACTAATTTTATAGCTTTTGAATTCTTATCATTAACGACCAACTTCCCACGCCACATGAATGAAAAGACCCCAACATTAATGAAAATGCCCGTTATGAAGTAAAATGACTTTATTTGAATTAATTACCTTGCTTTTACGGGCCGTTAAGAAATGTCTTTTCACTTTTAGTAACCGCAACGGTAACTTTTCTGAGGTAGCAGAAAATCACTTTTCTGCTTCTCCTTTGAAGGAGAAGTCATTTTGGAGTGCTCTTGGTTCAAAAGTCCACCAAGGGAAAAATTTAGTCTATCAGGATGCCAAAATGGCATGTGCCAATTTCATCCACTTTCTTTATATCTCAGATACTTTATAAGACAGGTTCCTCTTCGAAATTTCTTTATTTAGATGATTTGGCAGAAAACATACCCCGTGGGTCGAAACCCGCCTATAGGAGTAGGGGCGAAGCCATTTTCTGCTTTTCTGCCTTTTGCTTATTTCCACAATTTCTCTCTATTGAATCATTCCCTTTGGCTTGGAGAGGTGTAAATAAGACACAACAACCCTTCTTAAGCCTAAAGGATCCATTTTAACACTATACTTCTTGGCGAGGCATCACCTAGTAGTTGCTAGCGGAAAATACACTCTGTTGATACTTCCACCAGTGGAGAAGCTCGAGCCCGATTCTCCGCTTGTATGTGGTAAATTTGGCCTTGTTAACTCACCATACACTTCAACATAGTCCTTCTTCACTAGATACACACAAGACTGAATATGAGATTATTCATCCTGTCTGCTTGCATGATTCGGCCTGTTGCCTTCTATCTAGATGGGGTTTTCAAAAGAGCTCTCAGAACGAGAGTCTCACAACCATAGACCAATCTAGGAATGAAGGATTTTTCTCCATGAATGCAGTGCAATGCAAGATTATCCTAAGAATTGAAAGATGTGAGATTAATCTAAGACATGATTTCAATGCAATTTTTCTAGAAATTGAAACTATCTTATTGCAATAATGAAATTATTCTATATGAGATATCAAGAAATGTGACAATAATTTAGTATTCTAATAATGCATGAAAAATGAGTGGGGCTTTTGAATGAAGAATGAGAGTTCTTTTATAGAATCAGAGATGATCATAATAGAAACTTTCCTCTTTGAAATAAAACAGATAGAAAAGCCAGTTTAAATTAGAAAGCTTTATTTAAAAGAATACAATAAATTGTTTTCTCTCTGCTTTAACTATTTTCTTTCTTTGATTTAATTCTGTTTTATTTGAATTTAATTGTTTTCTTTCTCTTTAAAGCAC
>MU223172.1:289503-301344 GCA_018584345.1 Thuja plicata | reverse complement strand
TCAATTATTGAAATGAGGATATTTATTTAATAATTAAATATTATTTAATCCCTTTTTCATGTGTCTTAGCTAAAGAGGGTGAATTCAATTTAATTAAAGTGCTAGGACTTTATTAATTAAATTAATTCGATCATAAGGTTTGTTTAGCTAAATAGGTATTTAGGAATTAAATATGATGTATGATTAATGCAAATTTAGGATTTTCAGCATTTGACACTTAGGTCGAGTAGAGTCAGTCAAAACTCAGAATTGCCTAGTACAATAGGACTTTGATGATCTATAAGAGTGACAATCGCAACAAAATTGGTTAGGGTTACATGATGCCAATTTTGGCGTGTTACATTTTACCCCTCTTTGAATTGATGTGCGAGCATCGCATTGATTTAAAGAATAGTCTGATGCCTAAAGCACATAAGAATAGACTTGAAAGATTGATTATGCAAAGATTTTAGAGCCATCTCCAGAACAGAGATTTACTCTCCGGAGTCTAGGTTAGGTTGCCAAGACGCCGGTCAAGTAGAGTTTTTGAGGATCATATTCAGAATGAAGCTTGATCCTCAGGGATCTGGGTTAGAATGCCCCGATACCTAAATAGATTTGATATCTTTAACAAGACTGTCCCCAAAATGAGGCTCAACCTTCACGAGTCAGGGTTAGAATGCCCTGATACCTATCCATAAAGAGTATAGTCAAATAGAGATTTTAGGACTATCGCCAGAATGAAGCTTAGTCCCCAAATATCTAGGTTAGATTGCCAAGACACTGGTTAGATTGACATCTTTCACAAGGCTATCCCTAGAACGAGGCTTAACCTTTAGGAGTCAAGGTTAGATTGCCCAGATACCTGTCTCAAAAGATAGTAGAGAGATATTTAGAATCATCTCCAGAACGGAGCTTGATTATCAGGAGTCAGGGTTAGAATGCCCTGATACCTATCCCAAAAGATTATTTTTTGAGAACCATCTCCAGAACGGAGCTTGATCCTCAAGAATCTGAGTTAGATTGCTCAGATACTTAAAAGATGACAAGATGTAAGGAACAAAGATGCCCTTATTGATTGTGGAGTATCTAGTTTTGACTGTGAGGTACGAAAAACTGAACATGCCCCAAGTGATGGGAACTTTTGAAAATCAGATTTGATTGATCGAAATAGATTGAATGATGTAATCATCCTGCCCCCTCGGGAGTGAAATGGAAAGATGACACGTCATAATGATGATGGAGAGAAAAAATTCATAGATAGATGTTGAATCAGAGATCAAGAAGAACTCAGAACAGATTGTGGAAGAATTTGAAAGATTCAGAATCAATTTCAAGTGATTTCTAGGTCTGTTGACCAAGTTTGACTAAGGTTGACTAGAGCTGACCAGAGTTGACTTTTGGGGAAAAAAGTTAAATATTTGAGAAAATGATGATGAGATAAGATTCTAACAAGAAAGAAACGTTAGAAAGTTGACTGCACAAGCATCCGATCGCGTCGGTCCCAAAAATTTTAAAATGCGATTTTGAGCTATATAGAAGTGTCAGATTTAGATTTCGATTTCGATCACGAAAATGGATTCAGAGTGGTCAAATTAGGTAATGGTGGAGTTTTCATGCAAAATGAAGCACTTTGAAAAATTAGGTCAAAACCTATATAAGGATGAAAAGGTCATTTTCAAATCATTTCAACCTTTGACTTTGTGAGAACTGAGCTCTGAGTAAAAGACAAAATGGTGGTCCCCTACAACACTCACCGATTCGAGCGATCAAGGAGACACAACCAACCCGCAACATACGGACCTCCAGTAAGTAGTCGAAAAACCTCTCTGTAATTCAAATTTCTTCAATTTTTGTCAATTTTTCTTCTTTTTTTCACATTTTTAAGAAATGAGTCGCAGGTCTTCGTGTGAAGAAGTAGTTTCTTCGCGTGACCCGTAGGGAAATCTCACGCGATGAAACTGCATTTCACGCTTGTCGGTGAGGAATCTCGCATGGGAGAGTACCCAAGTTCGTGCGATAATCCCCTCTAGAGGGTGTTTTCTCATGTGACTAGCCATTAAAGTTCGCGTGAAAGGTCAATGTTGCGTGATTCAAAGAACTTCTTCGCGCAAAAATTTGCTTCTTCGCATGGGAAAAAGTGGTCAATAAGAACATGAAATCAGTCTACGTCGCGTCCAATAGATTTTGTGTCAGCATCATTACTGTCTGTAGGATGTCTTGAATGCTTTATTATCTTGTTACGCTTTGATTATCTCAGATTACTGATCATGCTCTTTTGTTTGTATGTCTTGCAGGTTGACTTTCCAGACATTGCATTCAGATCGCACCACCCGACGATCAGCAGATTGGTATCATAGTTGGATGATGTTGAGACATCGCATATAGGTACTTTGGGATTGAGTTCACTATGTGATGTACTCGAGATTTAGGTAAATCATGGATTTCTAGGAGCCTTGGTTAAGTGTTTCCATTCAGAAGTGAACACATTCCATTTACCACAGGGGGAGATGACTGTTACTCCTGAGGATATATACCAGTGCGTGAGGATACCTTTCCATGGTGTCCGAGTAGAGTATGAGACACAGCCTAGGTTGGGGACAAAAACATTGAGGGAGGTCTTTCAGGATGACCTTGTTATGGGTAGGGTGATCCCATGGGAGGATTTGATTAGCAAGTACGGTCTGACCCACAGGTTTCCTGTGGTTCTAGCATGCTTTCTTGGGTGCTACCTGATGCCAAATTGTGGACAACACGGTCTAGAGTGTGGCTAGGGTAGGATGTTGCAGTTGATGCTAGCACGACCTCGACATTATGGATGGGGTCAGTGTATGTTAGCACACATGCATCATGAGATGCATGAGATTTCCTATCGAGAGGTGAAGAGCATGGCGGCAGGGGTATTTTTACTACAAGTATGGGCCTGGGAGCATCTTCCCATTACCAGGCCTATATGCGAGGATATGAGGCAACCATTAGAGCCCTATATTTACCAATACAAGGGCATGATTACCCAGCCCGCACTAGGTAAGGTTAATTAGTGGCGAGCTTAGCTTGATGATTTAGCTGTAGTGATTTGGAGGCCATGGAGACTTATAGAGGCCTGAGATGATGCAGTGGAGCAGTTGAGTCACATGTTCTACTCACATGCGATGATAGGTCACACCATTAATATTATTGAGATTCTCCCATAGAAGCGGGTATGGCATCAGTTTGGTTAGCCTTAGGACATATCACAGGAGTCCACGGTGTACACCTAATTTACTAATGAGGTACGGAGGGGCTGGTTGACGAAGCTGGACCAGGGATGCACTATGATAGATATTCGCGCATTGGTCCTAGTACAGTGGGATTACCTATGAGATGTGGCAGATGGTGGTGTGACTACCAAGTATAGAGAGCACTTTGTGACCCACCCCTTTCCTAGATTCATGGATCTAGTGGGCATAGCAGGCTGAGGGCATGTGGTACCTCTACAGGTCATTTAGCCACAGGTGGTACAACAGATGCAGAAGCCCCCACCACAGCAGAGGGCACAGCCAGGATTACAGCAGGGTCCTCGACCCCAGACAGTATAGGTAGACATCCCTGCATGAAATATGGGGATGGATGTTGGGGCCAGTGGCAACAATAGCACAAGATAGTCACAGAGACAGACTACAGAGTAGATAGTTGAGGAGCAGCAGGTATCTCCACAGGAGGAGGTACAATAGGATGCTCCTATGCAGGAGGATCAGCCGGCGCAGGACATAGCATAGGATCTACAGCGGCGGTCTCAAGAGAGAGTTAGATAGCTCATGAGACAGGTTGGGGACCTGACCATATAGCTAGCCATCTGAGACACATGACTGTTGGACAAAGATCGGGAGATACAGGATCTCTGAGAGAAACTCTGGGCATCTCAGGAGGAGATTTTCTACCAGACGGCTTGAGCAGCATATTACTATGCGTCGTATATAGGGGTGGTTCCTGATGAGGCATCCCAGGTGGTGAGATTCTCCACCTATGCTAGAGGGTTAAAGGGTGCACAGGAGCCACCTCCACCAGATAGGGCCCCACCTCCACCTCCTCTAGGTGATGAGGGAGAGGGCTAGAGTTAGGTTTTGATAGATAGATAGATGAGATCATAGGATATATCTGATGCGTTGGCATCCTTGTATTATATCACCATTTTGAGATAGATCATGCTCTAGTAGCACCATTTTGTATTTGTATTGACACATCGGATATATATAGATATGAGCTCATCTTTTGGTATCATCACATGTGTCAGATTGTCTTTTATGAGATGTTTCATATATGCTTATATGATTAGATGATTTAGAATATATGCAAATGTATGAACATGTTTTAAATATATGTAGATGTATGAAATGCACATGTATGGTTTAGATGCAAAGATGTATATATGTAAATGATTTATGTAAATGCAATGTGTAAATAAGAATGAGTTATGAATATGCATATGTCTATGGGACTAACATCTCATGCAGGATGACAAATGCTAACCAAAAGATCATGTGAAGAATCGAGAGCGAGGACCAAACACTTGTGCAGTCGTGATGAAACCATGATAGTGAAGAACTCCCCAATGTATGAACCCAGAAGAATGCAAAGAAAAGAACACTAAATCACTGCCACCATGCAAGTCTAGAATGAAAATTAAATCCTATGCTAGATGCAATATGAGAGTGCAATTCTAGGACATGGTTGTGAGACCCATCGTATAATCATCATCATTAAGCATTTTTTGTTGGAACAACGAACTTGATACAACCCTCACTGGCACCACAATGCAACCATGAGGATATGAATATGACCTGCATCAGATAAAATGTAGGAAACAAACGTAAGCACCAGGGCACAAAAGCCAAGATGACCTGAACATTATTTCTAGTTAATGTTACAAGACTACACTAGTATCAAGGCATTTAAAACCGAGATAACCATGAGTGCGATCGTGTGTAAACAAACAGATCAATAACAAACAAAGCAATAACAAACAGAGCAATAACAAGCAAGGAGATAGTACTAACCTCACCATGGCGTACAAGTAAACAAGATCAAGTTATGTGAGGCTGTTCCACCTTAGTGCGGGAGCTCTTATCACATACACCCTATTTTTTTGACGTTGCTCGATCATCGGGACTACACCAAAAAGTAGTAGACAAAGAAAATATCAATAAAATCCATAAGAACAAACAACACACAGAAAGATTCAAGCATAACTCAGCCAGTTTCAAAGTTTTCAAATATGTTGATGTTTAGAGGTGTTGAAAAAAACCGTTGTGCTTGTGAGTGCATTGTGTTTGAATGTTATCGATAGATGTTTACGATTGAGATATTCGATGTGTGTTGAAAAACACAGATGTGTCCAAAGATTGTGTTAAGAAACACTATTTTATGGTGGTGTTGAAAAATACCAGTTTGTGTCAGTAGCGAGTTGTCCTTGAGAAGTGACAAGATTACTGACTCAAGTGTAAACCAAAGATGTGATCAAATGGGGGGCCCATGCCCCCAAGTAACGATGACTGACTTGACATATGTTGTGAGGAAAAACTAGATGTAGTTGCCCCTAGGCATATGGCGCTGAATCAATGTCAAGTTAGGAGGGTTCGCAAAGGAGCCAGAGTGTCACGAAAGTGACCAAAAGCTATGTACAAGCTAAAGCAAAGAAACATCAAGACCGAGTATCGATAGATAGAGAATTTGAGGATAACTCCAACTGTAATGGATGTGAGCAATCTCGATAGAATAGCGACAGTAGGCAGACGCAGTGAGAACCACTGGTGACTGACGCGAGAGAGATGCTCAAGTGAAGATCGAAGTATAAGCTATACATCAGTAGGCAGACACAGTGAGAACCACTGGTGACTGATGTGAAGAAGATCTTTAAAAGATAAAAGGACAGTGCCCCCCTAGATCAGGAGGGTGGTCCTGAGACTATGACCAGTTTCAATCCATGTGAGTTGGTGTCTTGATGCGAACTGAAAGCAAATACAAGGATGAAATCAAGAAAGCAGGAAAGCAACTGCGTAAAGCCAAGTGATGCTGCGATAGGTATAGCTATGTAGAACAAGAGGTGCCTATTTACCAGGTTTTCACCTTCTTGGCAGAAATTCTTTTTTTTTTGCTACCACGATGCCTATTTGCCAGGTTTTCATCAATGGCACCTTTTTCTCTTTCTCTTTTATTTTTTTTATTTTTTCAATTTTTTAATTTTTTTGTATTTTTGGAATATATGATTTTTTTGGAGATACATAAAAGAGCCTATCGCTAGGTTTTCACTAAGATGATCATTTTTTTAGGAATTTTTCAGATTTTTAGATTTTTTTAGGACTTTAGTATAGACATGAGCACACTGAATATGTCTCAGCTGTAGAACCGCTTCAGATGAAGAGTGTTGATGGGCTCTTTGAGTTGTTCTCCTTCAGTAGTAGAGAGTTGATAGGTACCAGACCCAAACACTATAGTGACAATATATGGACCGAGCCAATTTGGTTCAAACTTCCCTTTCTAGATCGGATGTTGCTGATTCTTAGGGTTCTCCCTTAGAATGAGGTCACCCGCTTAGAAATCCCTTAGTCTAACCTTCTTGTTATAGCTCTTGGACATCATTTTCTGGTATGCTCTGAGGTGATCGAATGCCACTTGTCAACGTTCATCAAGTAATTCTAGCTCTTGTAGCTGAGATATTCTATTATCTTCATCATTAATGAGGCCTTTCAGAGAGACTCATAGAGAAGGAATCTCAACCTCAATTGTTAACACAACATCTGCTCCATAAACCAAAGCATAGGGAGTAGCCCTTGTTGGTGTTCTTATACTTGTCCTGTATGCCCAAAGAGCTGGATTGATCTAGAGATGCCAATCTCATCTAGATTCATGCACTGTGTGATGCAGGATTTTAAGGATTGTTTTGTTGGACACTTTCGCCTGTCCATTACCTTGAGGATAATAGATGGAAGACCAATGTTGAGTAATTTTAAACTTAGAGCATAGCTCTGTCAAATCCTTGTTTTTGAATTTCCCCCATTATCAGTGATTATTTCTGAGCGTACACCATGCATGTAGATGATGTAGTTGAGAATGAACATAGCTACTTATTTTCCATTGGAAACGGTGAGAGGGACTGCCTCTACCCACTTGGTAAAATAGTCTGTAGCTGTGATTATGAACTTATGTCCATTTGAGGACAAGGGGTAAATCTGACCCACTAAGTCAAAGGCCCATTGTTGAAATGGCCATAAAGTAATGAATGGAATAAGCTCCTTGGCTGGAGCATGAATCATATTACCATGTAGTTGAGATTGTTTGAAAGACTTAGCAAACTGTGTTGCTTCTTTTTCCATATCTGGCCAATAGTAACCAGCTCTAATAAGTTTACGGACCAATGTCAGGCCATTAGAGTGAGACCCATAGATGCCTTCATGCACCTCTACTAACGCACATTTGGACTCATCAGGTTCTAAACACCTAAGGAGGGTACCGTCTAGACTATGTCTGTACAAGTCGTTAGCTATGATGACAAACTGTGAAGCATTGCAGATTAAGTGACGTTTCTCATTCTAAAAGTAAGTGTCTAGAACAAACTGGTCATGAAGGTAGAAAAATATATGATGGTAGAAAGATGAATCATGTCATATGATAGAACATGTCATCTGGGAATCAGGGGAATCATAGGCTGGGTAGCATAACGTCTCCACTAGGAATTCATGTCAAAATTCATTTTCATGCATCTGTAGCATGGAGGCAAAAGTAGCCATGGCATATGCTGCTTTATTATCTATCCTTGGAACTTGTTGAAATGTGATATGAGTAAAATACTTTTTGAGGTCATCAACCAACCGTTTATAAGGCACCAACTTGTCGTCCCTTATCTGATAGATATCATTGACTTGATTGATGACTAACTATGAATCTCCAAGAACATTGAGTTCATCTACGCGCCACTCAAGGGTGATCTTCATACCATTGATTAGGGCTTCGTACTCAGAAATTTTTTTTGTACAAGGAAACAAAATCTTATATTCTTTTGGTAAAGAGTATCTTTGAGGTGTAATGAATAGTATCCTGGCACCTAACCCCTATTGGGTAAATGAACCATCAAAAAACATAGTCCATGATCGATGTGTGAGAAGTAATATGGATTCATCTGGAAATTCAATGTACCATGGTTGATGATCTACTAGAGGTGCTTCTGCTAATTGATCTACTATTGCCTATCCCTTAATGGCTTTCCTTTCAACATATTCAATATCAAATTCACTGAGAAGCATGACCCATTTAGCTAGTCTACCTGTAAGGGTAGCTTTACTGAGAAAATATTTCAGAGGATCAATTTTAGCAATTAGACATGTAGTATGAGCCAGCATATAGTGCCACAGTTTTTGTGAAGAAAACACCACTTCAAGGCAAGCCTTCTCTATAGTGGAGTATTTTGTTTCATATGAGACCAGAGTTTGACTAATGTAATAGATAGCCCTCTGTTGTGTTGATCTTCTTGAGCCAACAAGATACCCAATGATGTATCCGTGGCAGATATGTAAAGTATAAGTGGCTTCCCATGAATGGGAGGCATCAAGATTGGTGGGTTCGCAAGATATTGTTTGATTTGTGTGAATCCTTCATCACATTCTTTATTCCACTGATAAGCCACACCCTTGTGCAAAGTCTTGGTGAATGGCTGTGACTTTTCTGCCAGTTGAGAGATAAAATGCTGGATAGACTGCAGTCAGCCTTGAAGTCCTCTCATTTATCTGATATTTTTTGGTGGTGGCATTTCCATGATAGCTTGTACTTTTGCAGGATCTACTTCAATGCCTTTGGCAGAGATGATATAGCCAAGAAATTTTCCAGATGTTACGCCAAATGTGCATTTCTTAGGATTGAGCCTCAGACTGAATTGTTCCATATGATCTAGTATAGGACCTAGATTGGCAAGATGCTTCTTTTGGTGCATGCTCTTAGCTAAAGTGTCATCCACATAATCTGAAGTCTATGCAGACTCTTATAGATTTATCATGTTTTGATACTGGAACAATATTAGAGATCCACTCTGCATAATCAATTACTCTGATAAACACTGCCTTAAGAAGTTTCTGTAATTCAGCTTTGACAAGTAGAGCTACATTTGGATGCATTTTGCAAAGCTTCTGCTTGACGGGCTTAACACCTGGTACAATGGAAAAATGGTGCATGATTAGATTAGGTTCTAACCCTGACATGTTTGAATATTTCCATGCAAAGTTAATCTTTTTGCTTCTAAAGAATGTAGTGAATTCCTCTCTTTCTGCCTTTGATAGTGATTGTGCCAAGTGAATAATCTGAGGTTCTACCTCTGTACCCAAGTTGATAGGTTGAGTTGGTTCAATAAGCACAGATGACCTTTCCTAAAAATGACTTGGAAGTGCATCAAGTATCTCGTCCTTGGGTGCCTCGGAGAGGTTTTCACCCTTGGATACGTCTTTTATTTTGACTGTTTTAGGCTCTGATACTGCCACAATGTGGTTTTCACCATCAGAGCGCCTATTTTTTCTTCTTTTTATTTTGTGACTAAGATACTTGATGTCAACCTTAGTCATGTTGACACTTACTTTGCCAGTGGGAGACGTTACAGTTTTGATAGCGTGTAGGTAATAGGGAAGAGCGTAATGATTCTGGAATGTAAGGAATTCATTAGATGGGGAAGTAGAGTTCCAGTCTATAAGATTAGGATGGAAAAGTGAAAGAGGAGTGACAGGTTCAAGTGTGTTCATGGTATAATCATCAAAGGCATGGACAAGTAAGTCAAGACCCAAATCGATCTCATCCAGAGGTATAGTCGAATTCCTTTGATTCTTAGCGACCGTAGTAGACGACATGTTAACATCTAGGGAGTCAGACTCATGTGACCCTATATGCATTAGCTATATCTGTATCTCTATCAGAAGTGGCATATGACAAGATATTAAACTCATATTCATGAGAGTTCATTTCATCATTAGGTGTCATATCAAGAACATGAGTGAAATCAACCCTTTGTCCCCAGTTGGGATGAATTCTACCTAGAACCTCTGCTATGGTCAGATGAGAACCTTTTGACCTAGGTACCTCATTAGTGTTTGTAACATCAGTTGCCTCTTGTGTAATGAGAAGTGACTGGAATTCTTGGTCAAACTATTCTTGAAAGTGTGGTGGTATGTATAAATCACCCTGATGACTAGGGTTCAGAGTATATATGTTTTTCTACTCCTCATAAGTTAATGGAGCAACTGAAGTGGTAGTATCAGAATTGTTGTCAGTGTCTACCGTAGTGACATGTGGTACAAAGTTATTGAGCCAACAATGAATGTCGCTAGGTTTGGAGGAATAGGATAAGGAAAAGTATCCTCATCAAAGCTGTCTTCAGGTTCTACAGTTTTAGGTGTTTCTTCAGGTTTTGGTTTCTTATCTTCTCAAGGTACAAACTTATTTATTCCCAGTTGGAATGTGATTTTCTGGAAGCCTATACCTATAGAGTTGCATGTTTTGTAACTAATATCTTCAAGTGGTGCAATCAAGCCCTTATGATTTACACCTATGGGACCATTTCCTTTATAGCCAAAACATTACATAATAGATAAAAATTTGCCATATTGCTTAGGTTTATTGTCATAAGGAGGAGTTTGTTCCGAATTTTCTTCTCCTTTATAGATCCAAGCTTTGATAGCTCTATTTTCAGCTTCTTCTTCTAATGGTACTGTGGCTTGTACAAAGGTACCACCATACTTTGTTGGAGGAGGAACTGTAGAAGGTTAAGTGCTTTCAGAAGGTCTCCCAAAAGAGCGTGGAGACAAAGGAAAAGATGTAATAGATAGCACAGGTTCAATCTGATATCCTCCCATATCAATTTCTTTGAGTGTCAAACTCTTTTCCATTTCTTTTAATTTATTCTCAAGGAGTTTAATAGATTCTCTATTGGCAGGCACAAAGATGTCAGCAAATTTGGTGAGGGCATTGCAATCATAGCGTGTATTAGTAGGTATAGTCACTTCAGATCCTTGGAATGGGAATTTAATGCACTGGTGGTATGTGGAAGGGACATCCTGCATTTCATGGATCCATGTCCTTCCTAATAGAATATTGTATGCCAAAGGAATGTCAAGCACTTGACAGAAAAAATCTCGTTCAACAGGACCAACTCTAATTGGCAACACAACTAGCCCCTTGGATTTACATTCTTCCTCATCATAGGCTTTAATGGTAATCTATTTTCAATCATCAATGCAATCTTCGCCATAGCCTAACTCAATAAGGAAAATAGCGGAGTAAATATTTAGACCAGCGCCATTATCTATGAGAACACGGTGAACATGCTTTGGACCATTCATGACTTCAATGTGCAAAGGGTTATTATGAGGGTGACTCAAATAATGGTCATCTTCCTAAGAGAAAGACAAGTAATGTGAGGAGTTCAAGTGACCTACCATGGATTGAAACTGATCGAGATCAAGATCTTTTGGGACATTTGTCTCAGTGATTGAGAATGCTGTAATTGGCAGCATTAGATGAGGAACCCACTTTTGGATTCTTATTGTAACACCCCAAAGTTGGCATCTTGCAACCCTAACCAATTTTGTTGCATTTTTTGCTCTTCTAAATCATCAAAGTCCTATTGTACTAGGCAATTCTGAGTTTTCACTGACTCTACTCGACTTGAGTGTCAAATGCAGAAAATCCTAAATCTGTATTAATCATACATTATATTTAATTCGTAAATATCTATTGGCTAAACAAACCCTATGATCAAATTAATTTAATTAATAAAGTCCTAGCACTTTAATTAAATTAAATTCACCCTCTTTAGCTGAGACACATAAAAAAGGAATTAAATGATATTTA
>MU223172.1:274539-285052 GCA_018584345.1 Thuja plicata | reverse complement strand
GCAACCAAGACCTCATTGGTGGAATGAATCTTCTTATTGTGATTTTCACCAAAACAAAGGTCATAACATATCTTCTTGTCAAAAATTGTGGCATACAATCCAGGATCTCATTGATAGTGAAGTCATTGCTATGGGAAGTCACAACAAAAATTCTGATCACTAAGCTTTCAAAGACCCATTTCCTCCTCATGGAAAAGGTGAATCATCTAAAGGCAAAAATACTGATGATAAGGTCAACTATACTTACACCAATAACAAAAAAGTCATTAATCTAGTTGAACCTATTGACACTGAATACTGTAATGTCCTCATTCTTAAGGGAAAGGAAGATATGTCTAAGTCCAAAACACCTTTCATTTTGCGAGGGCCTGCACCTCAGTCTTCTAAACAAAGTTAGTCTCAAGTGAGTGCTAATGTTGTTACTCGATCTCACGTTAAAATCATTCTCAAAGGCCCTGAGCCTTCTATATCTACATCAACTCAACCTTTAGATAAAGCTAAGGTTGAATGTGTTACTAAGAATCCCAAAGTGGGTTCCTCATCTAATGCTACCAATTACAACATTCTTGATCAATTGCAACATACTAATGCTCAGATAACTATTTTTGAGCTCTTGAAAATCTCCCCTGCTCATAGGGAAAGCCTGGACAAAGCCCTCATTGAGGTAAATGTCCCAAAAGATCTTGATCTCAACTAGTTTCAATCTATGGTAGGTCACTTGACCTCCCCACATTACTTGTCTTTCTCTGAGGAAGATGACCATTCTTTGAGTCACCTGCATAATAATCCTCTGCACATTGAAGTCATGATTGGTCCCAAGTGTGTTCGCTGTGTTCTCATAGATAATGGTGCTGGCCTAAATATTTTATTTTCTACTTTCCTTATTGAGTTAGGCTATGGCGAAGACCACATTGATGCTCGCAAAAAGATAACCATTAAAGCCTATGATGAGGAAGAACATAAATCCAAGGGTTTAGTTGTTTTTCCAATTAGAGTTGGTCCTGTTGAACGCGATGTTATCTGTCAAGTGATTGACATCCCTTTGGCATACAACATCCTACTAGGAAGGCCATGGATTCATGAAATGCAAGCTGTCCCTTCTACATATCATCAGTGCATTAAGTTCCCATTACAAGGCTCTAATGTGACTATACCTGCTAACACACGCTATGATTGCAACGCCCTCACTAAATCTGCTGACATTCTTGTACCTACCAACAGAGAATCTGTTGAAATCCTTGAGGATAAATTAAAAGAAATGGAAAAGAACTTGACTCTCAAAGAAACTAATATGGGAGGATATCAGATTGGACCTATATTATCCATTACATCTTTTCCTTTGTCTCCCCGTTCTTTTGGGAGACCTTCTGAGAACACTAAACCTTCTATGGCTTCTCCTCCAACAAAGTATGGTGGTACGTTTGTACAAGCCATAGTACCATTAGAAGAAGAAGATGAAAACAGATCCATCAAAGCTTGGATCTATAAAGGAGAAGACAAATCTGAAAACACCCCTCCTTATGACATAAAACCGGAGCAATATGGCAAGGGTTTATCTATTATGTGACGTTTTGGCTATAAAGGAGATGGCCCCATAGGTGCGAATCATAAGGGTTTGATTGCACCACTTGAAGCTATAGGTCTCAGAATACACGACTCTACAGGTATAGGCTTCCAAAAACTCACATTCCAACTGGGAATAAACAAGTTTGTACCTCGAGAAGATAAGAAACCCACATCTAAGGAAACACCTCAAGTTGCAGAACTTGAAGATAGCTCTGATGAGGATACTTTTCCTTATCCTATTCCACTAGACCTGGCAACATTCTTTGTTGAACCAGATAACTTTGTGCCATGTGTCAGTACTTTAGACACTGACAGTGATTCTGACACTACTACTTTAATTGCTCCATTAACTTATGAAGAGTGGAAAGATATATATACTTTGAACCCTAGTCATCAGAGTGATTTATTCATACCACCACACTTTCAAGAATGGTTTGATCAAGAATTCCAGCCACTTCTCCTTACACAAGAGGCAAGTGATGATACAAACACTACTGAGGTACCTAGGTCAACAGGTACTCATTTGACCATAGAAGAAGTTCTAGGTAGAACTCATCCCAACTAGGGACAAAGAGTTGATTTTACTCACATCCTGGACATGAGACCTAATGAAGAAACATACTCCCATGAATATGAGTTTGACAGCTTATCCTATGCCACTTCTGATAGAGATACAGATACAAAAAATGCATATGAAAACCTTCTCGAAGTAGGTGAATGGTCTAGTGTAGGGCCACATGAGTCTGACTCCCTAGGTGTTGACATGTCATCTACTATAGTCGTTAGGAATCAAAGGGATTTGACTACACCTTTGGAAGAGATCACTTTGGGTCTCGACTTACTTGTTCATTCCTTTGATGATTATACCATGAATGCACTTGAAACTGTCACTCCTCTTTCACTTCACCATCCTAAGCTTATAGACTAGAACTCTACCTCCCCATCTAATGAAGTCCTTATGTTTCAGAACAATTATTCTCTTGCCTGTTACCTACACGTTGTCAAACCTATAATGTCTCCTACCAGCGAAGCAAGTGTCAACATGATTGAGGCCGACATCAAGTATCTTAGTCATAAAATAAAAAGAAGAAAAAATAGATGCTCTGATGGTGAAAACCACCTTGTGGCTGTATCAGAGCCTAAAATAGTCAAAATAAAAGACGTATCCAAGGGTGAAAACCTCTCCGAGGTGCCTGAGGATGAGATACTTGATGCATTTTTGAGTCATTTTCAGGAAAGATCATATGTTCTTATTGAACCAACTCAACCTATCAACTTGGGTACAGAGGCAGAACCTCAGATTATTCACTTGGCACAATCCCTATCAGAGGCAGAAAGAGAGGAATTCATCAAATTCTTCAGAAAGAAAAAGATTAACTTTGCATGGAAATATTCAGATATGCCTTGATTAGATCCTAATCTAATCATGCATCATCTATCCATCGCACCAGGTGTTAAGCCTGTCAAGCAGAAGCTTTGTAAAATGCATCCACATGTAGCTCTACTTGTCAAAGCTGAGTTAGAGAAATTGCTTAAGGCAGTGTTTATCAGAGTCATTGATTATGCATAATGGATCTCCAATATTGTTCCAGTGTCCAAACATGATAAATCTATAAGAGTCTACACAAACTTCAGAGACCTAAATTTGGCATTTCCTAAGGATGATTTTCCATTTCCTAACATCGATATGATCGTAGATATGATAGCTGAGTATGAAATGTACTCATTAATGGATGGTTTCTCTAGTTATAACCAGATAAAGATTACGCCAGAGGACCAAGAGAAAACAGCTTTCACATGTGCTTGGGGCACCTTCTGTTGGAATGTCATGCCTTTCAAACTCAAAAATGCTGGAGCTACATATCAGAGAGTAGTTACCACTATATTTCATGATATGATGCATAAAACAATGGAAGATTATGTGGATGACACTTTGGCTAAGAGCATGCACCAAAATAAACATCTTGCTGATCTAGGTCCTATCCTAGATCGTATGGAACAATTCAGTCTCAGACTCAATCCTAAGAAATGTGCCTTTGGCGTAACATCTGGAAAATTACTTGGGTATATCATATCTGCCAAAGGTATTGAAGTAGATCCTGCAAAAGTACAAGCTATTCTGGAAATGCCACCACCTAAGAATATCAGACAAATGAGAGGACTTTAAGGCCGACTGTAGTCTATCCGGTGTTTTATCTCTCAACTAGCAGATAAGTCACAACCATTTACCAAGACTTTTCACAAGGGTGTGACTTACCAGTGGAATAAATAATGTGATGAAGGGTTCACGTAAATCAAGCAGTATCTTGCAAAGCCACCAATCTTGATGCCTCCCATTCATGGGAAGCCACTCATACTATACATATATGCTATGGATACATCATTGGGTATCCTATTGGCTCAAGAAGATCAGCACAAGAAAGAAAGGGCTATCTATTACATTAGTCAAACTCTGGTCTCCTATGTAACAAAATACTCTACTATAGATAAGGCTTGCCTTGCAGTGGTGTTTGCTTCACAAAAATTGCGACACTATATGTTGGCTCATACTACATGTCTGATTGCTAAAATTGACCCTCTGAAATACTTGCTCAGTAAAGATACCCTCATAGGTAGACTAGATAAATGGGTCATGCTTCTCAGTGAGTTTAATATTGAATATATTGAAAGGAAAGCCATTCAGGGCCAAGCAATAGGAGATCAGTTGGCAGAGGCACCTCTAGTTGATCATCAACCATTACACATTGAATTTCCAGATGAGTCCATATTACTTCTTACACATTGCTATGTTTTTCGATGGTTCATTTACCCAATAGGGGTCAGGTGCTGGGATCCTATACATTACACCTCAAAGATACTCATTACGAAAAGCATACAAAATGTCATTTCCTTGTACAAACAACATTGTTGAGTATGAAGCTCTCATCAACGGTATGAAGATCACCCTTGAGTGGCGCATGGATGAACTGAATGTTCTTGGAGATTCCCAATTGGTCATCAATCAGGTCAATGATATCTATCAGACAAGGGACGACAAGTTGATACCTTACAAACTATTGGTTGATGATCTTAAATAGTATTTTACTCACATCACATTTCAACAGGTTCTGAGGGCAGATAGTAAAGCAGCAGACGCCATGGCTACTCTTGCCTCTATGCTGCAAATGCCTGAAAATGACTTTAGACATGAATTCCTAGTGAAGATGTTATTCTACCTAGCTTATGACTCCCTTGACTCCCGGATGATCTGTTCTATCATAGGACATGACTCATCCCACTACCATCACATCTTCTCCTACCTATGTGACCAGATTATTTTGGACACTTACTCCTGGAATGAGAAACGTCACCTTATCTACAGTGCTTCACGGTTTGTCATCATCACTAATGACTTGTATAGACGTGGTCTAGATGGTACCCTCCTTAGGTGTTTAGAACCTAATGAGTCCAAACAAGAGTTAGTAGAGGTGTATGAAGGCATTTGTGGGTCATATTCTAATGGCCTGACATTAGCCCGCAAACTTATTAGAGCTCGTTACTACTGGCCAGACATTGAAAAAGAAGCAATGCAGTTTTCTAAGTCCTGAAAACAATGTCAATTACATGGAAACCTGATTCATGCTCCAGCCAAGGAGCTAATTCCATCCATTACTTTCTGGCCATTTCAGCAATGGGCCTTTGATTTGGTGGGGCAGATCTACCCCTCGTCCTCCAATGGACATAAGTTTATCATTACAGCTACGGATTATTTTACTAAGTGGGTGGAGGCAGTCCTTCTCACCGTTGCCAGTGGCAAAATAGTAGCAATGTTTATTCTCAATTACATCATCTACAGGCATGGTGTACCCTTAGCAATTATCACAGATAATGGGGGATAATTTAAAAATAAGGATTTGACAGAGCTCTTCTCTAAGTTCAAAATTACTCAACACTGGTCTTCCATCTATTATCCTCAGGGTAATGGATAAGCGGAAGCTTCCAACAAAACAATTCTTAAGATCCTGCATCACACAGTACATAAATTCGGGTGAGACTAGCACCTCCAGATCAATCCAGCTCTTTGGGCATACAGGACAAGTATAAGAACACCAACAGGGGCTACACCCTATGCATTGGTTTATGGAGCAGATGTTGTGCTACCTATTGAGGTGGGATTCCTTTTTTGCGAGTCTCTCTGAAGGGCCTCATTACTGATGAAGATACTAGAATATCTCGGCTAAAAGAGCTAGAATTACTTGATGAACATCGCCAAGTGGCGTTCAATCACTTGAGAGAATACCAAAAGAGGATGTCTAAAATCTATAACAAGAAGGTCCAACCAAGAGACTTCCAAGAAGGTGATCTCATTCTGAGAGAGAACCCTAAAAATCAGCAACATCAGGTCCAAAAAGGCAAGTTTGAACCTAATTGGCTCGGTCCATATATTTTTACTGCAGTGTTTGGGTCTGGTACCTATCAAATCTCTACTACTGAAGGAGAAAAACTCAAAGAGCCCATCAATGCTCTTCATTTGAAGCGGTTCTATAGCTGAGACATCTTCAGTATGCTCATGTATATACTAAAGTCCTGAAAAAATTCTAAAAATTTGAAAAAGTCCTGAAAAAAATGATCATCTTAGTGAAAACCTAGAAATAGGCACTTTGATGTATCTCCAAAAAAAATTATAGATTCCAAAAATACAAAAAAATTATAAAATTGAAAAATAGAAAAAAAGAGAAAAAGAAAAAAAGGTGCCATTGATGAAAACCTGGCAAACAAGCGTCATGGTAGCAAAAAAAAGAATTTCTGCCAAGAAGGTGAAAACCTGGTAAACAGGCACCTCTTGTTCCATAATGCTATATCTATCGCAGCACCCCTTGGCTTTATGCATTTGCTTTCCCAGATTGCTGCTTTCCTACTTTCATTTTCTTTCAGTTCCCGTCAAGACACCAACTCACATGGATTGAAACTGGTCATACTCTCAGGGCAATCCTCCTAGTCTTGGGGGCATTGTCTTATTATCTTTTGGATCTACTTTGTGTCAGTCACCAGTGATTCTCACTACGTCTGCCTACTATCACTTAGCTTATACATAGCTCTCTCTTCTTGAGAATCTTTCTCACATCAGTCACCAATGGTTCTCACTGCGTCTTCCTATTGATGTATAGCTTATACCAGGATCACTTCATTTTGAGCATCTCTCTCACATCAGTCACCAGTGGTTCTCACTGTGTCTTCCTACTGTCACTATTCTAATGAGATTGCTCACATTTGTTATAGTTGGAGTTACACTCACATGATCTATCTATCGATACTTGGTCTTGACGATTCTATGCTTTAGTCTGTACATATCTTTTGGTCACTTTTGTGACACTCTGGTTCCTTTGCAGACCCTCCTGACTTGTCATTGATTCAGCACCATACGCTTGGGGGCAATCACATCTCATTTTTCCTCACAACATATGTCAAGTCAGTCATCATTACTTGGGGGCATAGGCCCCCCATTTGATCACATCTCTGGTTTACACCTGAGTCAATAATCTTGTCACTTCTCAAGGATAACTCACTACTGACACAAACTAGTGTTTTTCAACACCACCATCAACAATGTTTTTTAACACTATCTTTGGACACATCTATGTTTTTTAACACATATCGGATATCTCAAACGTAAACATCTATCAATAACATTCAAACACAATGCACTCACAAGCACAATAGTGTTTTTCAACACCTCATACACATCTACATTCAAAAACTTTAAAACAGGCTGAGCTATGCTTGAATATTTCTTTGTATGCTGTCTATTCTTATGGATTTCATTGACATTTTCTTTGTCTACTGCTTGTTGGCATAGTCCCAATGATCTGGTAACATAAAATACATAGGGTGTATGTGATAAAAGCTCCCGCAATAAGGTGGAACATCCTCACATCCCTCGATCTTGTTTATTTGTACGCCATGGTGAGGTCGGTACTATCTCCTTGCTTGTTATTGCTCTATTTGTCATTGTTTTGCTTGTTATTGATCTATTTGTTTACGCATGACCACACTCATGGTTATCTTGGCTTTGAATGCCTCGATACTGGTGTACTCTTGCAACATTAATTGGAAACAATGTTTAGGTCATCTTGGCTTTTGTGCCCTGGTGCTTACGTTTGTTTCTTACATTTTATCCGATGATAAGTCATATTCATATCCTTATGGTTGCATTGTGGCACCAGTAAGGGTTGTATCAACTTTGATGTTCCAAAAAAATGCTCAATGATGATAAATATACGATGGGTCTCACAACCATGTCCTAGAATTGCACTTTCATATTGCATTTAGCATAGGATTGCATTTTCATTCTATACTTGCATTGTGGCAATGATTCAGTGTTCTCTTCATTGCATTCTTCTGGGTTCATACTTTGGAGAGTTCTTCTTCTTCACTGTTCATATTTCATCACGACTGCATAGGTGTTTGATCCTTGCTCTTGTTTCTTCACATGTTCTTTTGGTTAGCATTTGTCGTCCTGCATGAGATGTTAGTACCATATACACATTCATATTCACATTTCATAATCATTTACATATTACAATTACATATTGCATTTGCATAAATCATTTACATATCTGTAGCACAAACACTCTGGCAGCCATACTCTTCACCTCTCTGTAGACGATCTCATGCATCTCATGATACATGTATGCCAGCATATACTGGCCCCATCCATAATGTCGTGGCCGGTCCATCATCAGATGTAGCATCCTGCCCCAACCGCACTCTAGACCGTGTTGTCCATAATCTGGCATCAAATAACACCCAAGGAAGCATGCTAGCACCACTGGTAACCTGTGAGTCCCACCATATGAACCGATCAGATCCTCCCATGGGATCGCTTGGCCCATCACGAGATCATCCTGGAATATCTCTCTCAATGCTGCTGTGCCCACCTTGGGCCATGTCTCGTACTCAACTCTAGTCCCAAAAAATGATATCCTTAGAATCCTATAGATATCCTCAGGAGTGATAGTCATCTCCCCCTCTGGCAGGTGAAATGTGTTCATTTCCAAATGGAAACACTCCACCAATGCATCTAATAGTCCATGATTTACTCGAATCTCGGGTATATCACATAGTGTATTCAGACCCAATGTGCCAATATGTGCTGTCTCAGCATCATCTAGCTGAGATATCAACCTGCTAATCACTGGATGATGTGATCTCAATGCAATATCAAGAAATTCAACCTGCAAGCCATACAAACAACAGAGCACTATCAGTAATCGACAATAATCACAGCATAATGCAGTAAGAAAGCATTCAAGACATCCTACAGACATTAACGACGTTGATGCAAAAGCTTTTGGATGCGACGCAGACTGATTTCATATTCTTTTTATCACTTTTTCTCATGCGAAATTGCATAATTTTACGCAAAGAAGTTCTCTTTCGCGTGAAGAAGTTCTTTGTATCGCGCAATATTTCAATTTTGCGTGACTTTTTATGATAGTTCGCGTGAGAAAATGCCTTCCAATAGGGTTTTTCGCACGACATTGGCTACTAACTCGCATGAGTGTTCACACCTAGTGGCCTGAAGAAGTAGTTTCTTCGTGTGAGATTTCCCTACGGGGTGCGCGAAGAAACTACTTCTTCACGCGAAGATCCGTGACCTACTACCTAAAAATGTGAAAAACAAGCAATAAAATCAGCCTAAATGCATGAAATTTGATTTGCGGAGAGGTTTATTGACTACTTACAAGTGTTCCATATGCTACGGGCTGACTGTGTCTCCTGGATAGCTCAAATCGATGGCTTCTGTAGGGGACCACCATTTTGTCTTCTACTCAGAGCTCTCAATTCACAAAGTCAAAGGGTGGAAATGATTTGAAAATGACCCTTTTTGTCCTTATATAGATTTTGACCTAATTTTTCAAAGTGCTTCATTTTGCATGAAAATTGCACCACTACCTAATTTGACCGTCCTGAATCCATTTTCGTGATCCAAATCAAAATTTGACACTTCTATATAGCTCAAAATCACATTTTAAAATTTTTGGGACTGACGCGATCAGATGCTTGTGTAGTCACCCTTTTGACATCGCTTTCTTGTCAAAATCTTATCATATCATCATTTTCTGAAATCTTTGACTTTTTTCTTCAAAATTCAACTTTGGTCAACTCTGGTCAACCCCAGTCAAACTTGGTCAACCCAGACCTTGAAATCACTCAAAATTGATTCTGAATCTTCTGAATTCTTCCACAATCTGTTATGAGTTCTTCTTGATCTCCGACTCCACATCTATCTACGATTTTTTGCTCTCCATCATCATTATGACGTGTCATCTTTTGATTTCTCTCCCAAGGGGGCAGGATGATTACATCATTGAATCTATTCCAATCAATCTAATCTGATTTTCAAAAATCCTCATCACTTGGGGCATGTTCAGTTTTTCGTACCTCACGGTCAAAACTGGGTGTTCCATGCTTTTCAATCACTTGAGGCATGTTCAGTTTTTTGTACCTCACGGTCAAAACTAGGTGTTCCATGCTTTTCAATCACTTGGGGCATGTTCAATTTTTTGTACCTCACGGTCAAAACTGGGCGTTCCATGCTTTTCAATCACTTGGGGCATGTTCAGTTTTTCGTACCTCACGGTCAAAACTAGGTGTTCCATGCTTTTCAATCACTTGGGGCATGTTCAGTTTTTCATACCTCATGGTCAAAACTGGGTGTTCCATATTTTTCAATCACTTGGGGCATGTTCAATTTTTCATACCTTACGGTCAAAACTAGGTGTTCCATGCTTTTCAATCACTTGGGGCATGTTCAGTTTTTTGTACCTCACAGTCCAAACTGGGTGTTCCATGCTTTTCAATCACTTGGGGCATGTTCAATTTTTCGTACCTCATGGTCAAAACTGGGTGTTCCATGCTTTTCAATCACTTGGGGCATGTTTAGTTTTTCATACCTCACAGTCAA
>MU223172.1:249311-269088 GCA_018584345.1 Thuja plicata | reverse complement strand
AGGAAGCCAGCCTTCTCCAGAGATTCAACCTCGTAGTTCAAGTCCCACAGCTTGGAGGTTGATTCCATGTTTCACTAGGTTGCTGTTAGAGAAGCTTTCAGCAAGGGTGCAAACCTATGTGACAACAAGTACCAACCGAAGTGTGTTTTAACTACTAAAAAAAGATATAAGAAGTTGTGAAAACACACAAGGTCTTCGAAAAATGTCCTGCAATAAACCCATTATTAGTTTGTAATGCCTTTCTTCATATCAATGTCCTGCAATAAATGCGTTAAAAGTTTATGATGGCTTTTCTTTATCTTAGCATCCTGTAAACCACTATTATGCTATTTCAAAAGATAAAATCAGAGAAACACAGATGTCAGAAAATAGCAGGTGGTTAGAAAATCAAGGCAATAAAATATCCAAATGCAAGCTCTGGAATGTAATTTTGAGTGATAAAGTATGTTAGACCGCGTGAAGAAGTGCTAGAAGCCATGCAAAGAACTAGAAAGTTCACGCGAGACGTACAGAAAGTTCGTGTGAAATTAGAACAGAACTTGTACGGAAGTACAGACAAAATGCAAAAAAATGAAAAAAATGAAATGAAATGAGGCCAAAACAGAATGTACCTGCTTGACGGTGGGCGCCAGAAATGTATGTGGTAAATTTGGCCTTGTTAACTCACCATACACTTCAACATAGTCCTTCTTCACCAGATACACACAAGACTGAATATGAGATTATTCATCCTGTCTGCCTGCATGATTCAACCTGTTGCCTTCTATCTAGATGGGGTTTTCGAAATAGCTCTCAGAATGAGAGTCTCACAACCATAGACCAATCTAGGAACGAAGGATTTTTCTCCATGAATGCATTGCAATGAAAGATTATCCTAAGAATTGAAAGATGTGAGATTAATCTAAGACATGATTTCAATGCAATTATTCTAGAAATTGAAACTATCTTATTTCATTAATGAAATTATTCTATATGAGATATCAAGAAATGTGACAATAATTCAGTATTCTAATAATGCATGAAAAATGAGTGGGGCTTTTGAATGAAGAATGAGAGTTCTTTTATAGACTCAGAGATGATCGGAATAGAAACTTTCCTCTTTGAAATAAAATAGATAGAAAAGCCAGTTTAAATTAGAAAGCTTTATTTAAAAGAATACAATAAATTGTTTTCTCTCTACTTTAACTATTTTTTTTCTTTGATTTAATTCTGTTTTATTTGAATTTAATTGTTTTCTTTCTCTTTAAAGCATAATTAATTCAAAGATTCTATTTCTGAACAGAGATAAGATTTTTTGAGAGAATATTCAATTATTAAATAAATATGACCTCATAAATAGGTTTTTCTCAATTATCTGAATAATTATATTCAATTATTGAAATGAGGATATTTATTTAATAATTAAATATTATTTAATCCCTTTTTCATGTGTCTTAGCTAAAGAGGGTGAATTTCATTTAATTAAAGTGCTAGGAATTTATTAATTAAATTAATTCGATCATAAGGTTTGTTTAGCTAAATAGGTATTTAGGAATTAAATATGATGTATGATTAATGCAAATTTAGTATTTTCTGCATTTGACACTTAGGTCAAGTAGAGTCAGTCAAAAATCAGAATTGCCTAGTACAATAAGACTTTGATGATCTAGAAGAGTGACAATCGCAACAAAATTGGTTAGGGTTGCATGATGCCAATTTTGGGGTGTTACACCGCTAAGCTACAAAATGAAGAATTATTGCTACACACTTCCATTGTGTATAATACCAATGTTAGAAACCTTTGAACCACAACCTTTACCAGATTGGGAACTTACGCTACCCGAAGAATACATGAACTCAGATACACATTCCCTCCAACTTACAAAAGAGAAGGCAATTGGGAAAAATCTGGTAAAGGCTCCCTAGCCTAAGGGAAAGATTTCTAGACTTAGACTCAGGACAAACAAGAGGCTTACAAGACTACCACTATACATTAAACACTCACTTTTTTCTGAAAGGTATGTGGACCAAAAGTGGGGTAACAACTGGCTCTATCTAGGGACTTGGATATTCACATGTCCAAGCAAGGAATCTCAAATCTCTGGTTTTGCAAAGCTCAACAAAAGGGTGGCTCACAACAAAACTAAAGAAAGACAGGGAAAGGAAAAATGGGAAGGGAACCTAAATAGGAAAACAAAAGTAGGAACTAAACATAACTATTGTACAATACCGGGGTTACCTATTTTCAAATTAAATCTGATAGAGCTTCAAATCTTGACCATTATACGTCAGGGGTAGTGCTTTGCCATTTGGATATGTCAATTTGAAAGAATTTTTCATGAACGTCTGATGAATCTTGAAAGCCCCTTTCCATAGTGTTTCAAATTTTTTGTGCATGCGTTTGGGTTCCCTACGCTTGTCCCATAGAAACACCTTGTCTCTTATCATAAATTTCTGGGGTCTGCTCTTTTTTTTGAACAAACTCTGTATTTGTATCTGATGCTATGTAATGTGGTCAACCATTTTCTCCCTTTATTCTTCTAGTTTGTTTAGGTATAAGATCCTCTTCTCTAGACCATTTTCATATATGCCATCTTCTACTATCATTCTCACTTTATAGGTTGCTAGCTCCAGTGGTAATGGAAGACCGACGTCTACTCCATAAACAAGTTCAAAAGGGGATACACCTATGGCTCTTTTGGGAGTCACTCTATCTTCCCAGAGGGCTTCATAGATTTTCTTGTGCTAGGTTCTCTGGTTGTCTTCTACAAGCTTCTTCATGATATTCACCAAGTTTTTATTGCTAGATTTGGCTTGACCATTCCCTTGAGGGAAATAGTCAGAAGAATGAGTGACCATGATGTCGTACTCGAAACAAAATTTAGTAATTTCTTGGGAAGAAAAGTATGTTGCGTTATCCATAACTAAATTAATAGGCACACCAAACCTTACCAGAATATTTTCTTTAATGAACTCACATACTACTTCTGAAGTAGTCCTCTTGGTTGCTTTTGCGACCACCCATTTTGTGAAGTAGTCGGTCATAGTGATTATGTAGGTATGACCTGAACTAGATGTGGGGTTTATAGGACCAATAAAATTGAGGCCCCATTGTTGAAAAGGACCTTCAATTATCACCGATCTTAGACGTAACACCGCTAACTATGGCTTTTCGGTAAACATTTTGCATTTCTCACACTTTGCTACCTAGTGGTAAGCATCCTTGAACATTCTTGGCCAGTAATAACACTACCATAGAATCTTGAATGTGGTAACTGATGAGGAGAAATGTCTTCTGCATGCTTCATCATGAAATACTTTTAACAACTTCTCTTGTTGCTGTCTATTGACACATCAGAGAAAGGTCCTATCTATTGATCTCTTATATAACCTATTTTCCTAGATAACATACTTAGAGGCCTTCAGTCTTAGGTCTCTTCATTTATTAGAAGTCAACCCACTAGGGCATTACCCATATGTAAGGAAGTATATGATTTTTTCAAACCAGGGGTCTTGCATACTTACTACCAAAACCAATTGTGTATCTTCTGGATCTTTGCTTGCTTGGTTTTCCGCCATGGCCCTGCATAGTGCATTGCCTCTTACCAACTTGGTGGGCTTGATCTCTACATCATATTCTTGCATTTTGGCTACCCATACTCCTCTGTTGTTGCATCCTACGTCTTGCTGAGTCAGTATACTCTTTACTGTGATATCGGGTACATACACAAGAGAATGCGAGTGTAGAATGTAGAATCTAATATTCTTTAAAGCTTTAATGACTGCGAAACCATGTTTTTTAGTTTGGGAATATATTAGCTCATGATAATTTAGAGGCATTCTCATAAAAGCAATAGGAGCCTGGACTCCTTCCTCATTTTCCTGCATGAGAATGGCTGATAGAGTATGTTCAGAAGAATAACAATAGATTACAAAATCCTTCTTGTAATCTAGGTGACATAACACAAGAGCATTGTCTATGGTGTTTATGTTTTTGAAGGCTTGTTTGCCAGGTTTGTTCCACTTGAAATTCACATTTCCTTTCATCATATCAACTATACATTTAGTAATCTCCAAAAAATCTGGAATGAACTTTCTGAGAAAGTTAACCTTAACAAAAAAAGATTTTACTCCAGTTTTATTTATAGGTAAAATCAATTGCTGAATAGCTCTAATATTTTCTGGGTCAATTCTTATGCCTTCCTGGGAGACAATGTGACCTAGTAATTTCCCCTCAGTTACATAGAAGATTGAATTTTTAGGATTTAATGAAATCCCATCCTCCTAACACCTTTGCAATACTTTCCTTAAATCACTTATATGATCTATTCTTTTCCTAGAGAACACAGTAAGATCATCCAAGTACATACCAATGATTTTATTCTTCATGTCACTGAAGGAAAGGTCCATACCTCTCTAAAAAGTAGCTCCAGCATTGATCAGCCCAAATGACATTCTGTGGTAAGAAAAAGTGCCCCATGGGGTGGTGAACGCCATTTTATGTTGGCCTGCTTTCTCAACTTCTATCTGATTGTATCTTGAAAATCTGTCCAACATAGACATCATTTCAGCTCCGGCTACAATTTGCAATAAGTGATCCATGTGGGGAAGAGCATAATTATCTTTCAAAGAAGATTGATCAAGATTTCTAAAGTCTACACAGATCCTTATCTCTCCATTCTTCTTCCTTACCAGCACTATGTTTACCACCCAGGTAGAGTGGTGTATAGGATAGATGATCCTCACTTTAAGCATTTTATCTACTTCCTTGAATATTACATCCGCAACTTTGGGATTATAGTTCCTTTGATTTTGCCTAAATTGGGTAGCTTCAAGTTTTAAGGGCACTTGATGTTTGAATTTCCCACCCATAAAAATTTTCAGGTCCTCATAGCTCCAAGCGAAAACATCCGAGTATTCTAGGAATTGTTTCCTTGCTTCATTCCTTTCTTCTCTGGTACAACACTTCCCAATGTTGATCATCTTGGGATCTTTCTCATTTCCAATATTCATTCCTTCATACTCACTAGTAGTAGGACCTCTTTTGATTATTTTCTTCTTTACAAATGTGTCATTCTTGTTGAAGATTTTTTCAAGAGTAACTAGATGGGGCGTGATGATATTACCTTGCAATTGGATAATATCTATCTTGTCCTTCTTTAGCTTATTTGGATGATCTCCTTTTTGATTTCCATGGACATCTTTGTGAAATTCACCACCACTTTCTAGAAAGAGAAGGAGGTTCTTATCATCTTCGAACACTTTCCAATCTTCCACATTGTTGGGTACAGACAGTCGATACATGACTTCCACTTGGTACTTCTTGTCTTTGAATTCTAGGTGGGGAAGGAGTAAAGAAGCTGACACAACTAGGGATTCCTCTTTGGAATTCAACTCTCTTGGCACTGATTCAATAGAGAATGCATCTAGTGTTTCTATCTCATCCCATACTCTATTCCTATAGTTCTTCAATCTGTGATTCTTAACATAATATTGATTCTTAACCTGGCGCACAATAAGCTCTACATCACCATGAGCTCTCAAAATATTCACGCCTTTTTCCTTTGCAAAGATGATTCCTAATAGGAGGGCCTCATATTCAGTAGTATTGTTGGTATTTCCAAATTCTAATTTATAAGACAAAGGCTCACATATCCCATCTAGTGATATCAAGACTACTCCTGTACCATATCCTAACGAAGCGCAACTGCCATCAAATTCAAGTGTCCAGACTTGAGAAGACTCTTCTTCAGTGAAAACCTCCTTCCCTTGTTCTCTTGGTTTCACTTCCTCATTGTGATCATCAGTAAACAACATATAGTTTCCAAATTCCAATTCATGATAATAAATTTGGGCTTTAGGATCATCTGACTTCAGCACTATAAATTTAGCTTTTTCTTCCGGGACCAGTTTAATTTTTTTATTACCCATCAGAATTAAAAATTGAGACCAATCTAACTTTATTTCTCCTCCTAGATCTCTATAGAAACTCCTACTTAGCAACAAACCATAGCTAGCAGGTATATTGGCAACTAGAATCGTTAATAACATCTTCTTCTCAAGATGCGCTGCAAGAGCAACTTGAGCATCTTTAATTTGTCCAACTAGGGGTAGTTTCTTGGAGTCCATGTAATAGCACCTTCCATGAGCTTTAGTAAGGGTAAGTCCCAAGGCTTTAGCTACTATTAATGGCATCACATTATCTGAGGCTCCAGAGTCTATTATATAATTGCTCAGTTTACATCCATTAATATATAAAGACACATAAAATGGATCACGCTTCTGACCTAGGAAAGTAGCTAACATAGATGATTCACCTTGCTCAATGGGTTCTGTGAAAAATTGACTCATTTTCTATAGTAGTTAGGATGTTCTGGTTTAAGTTCTAACTCCCTTCAGTACAATAATCTACTAATTTTTTCAATTCTATAGGATTGGACTTGAGATAATCTATGGGAGAGATTTGAATTCGAGAGTCCTTACAGAATTGAATAATGTCAAAAGAGTTCCTCTCCTTACCTAGTTGTAGAATTATTATGCCTTGATTTTCTTCCTTAGGGTTGGAGGTAGATACTTCATTATCATTAGGTGAGAGAGAAGGGGCAGGACCTTTATCTTTCTAGCTCCTGGTCAAGACTATATAGGAAGTCCCATCTATGGTCGCATAACATGTTGGTCCTTGTTTAGAATCAGACTCATACGCTAAATATAAATTTTCAGAGTCGCCATGTGAGTATGAATCTGGTTTGGCTCCGGAGACTCCAACATTCCATTCATTAGTTTAATGCATTTGCTAGGCACGGGCTACATCAGGGCAGCTTTCTCCATCGTGATCTGTAGTTAGATGAAAGGCGCACATATTCCCTCTTTTCACGGGGGCTTTGATAGATAGTCTTTGTGGTGGACTAGTTAATTGCAATTCTTTACTATCAACATTCCTCCCATCATTGCTCCTTCCAGGTTGCTCTTGATAATTCCATTGATAAGGGTTGTTGAATCTAGGGAATTGCCTTTTGAAGGCAGTGAATTCATTTGACAATTTTTGGATCATCTGATCGGACGATGTAGTACCACTAGTGCTATCTCTTGACTGTATCTCTCTCTTCCATTTCCTTGATGAAATAATATGGTCTTCAAGTTCCATGGCAGTCCTTTGTGTAGCATCTAAACCAGTAAGGTTCACTCTCCTTAGATCATAATTGATGTCTGGTGGCATAACACTTATAAAGAATGTTTTCAAATTTCCTGCCATAGGTCTGTCAGCTGCTGGAATATGATTTACAAGATTATTGAATTTGGCTATGAAATCTCTCATACTAATAGAAGGATCTTTCTTGATAGAGGTCAATTGTGTCAGGAGAGCATGTTCATCTTCTGCAGTTTTGAATCTTCTCTCAAAAGCAGCTCTCATGGAGGCCTAGTCTGTAATAGAAGAATTTGGCAGGTGATGAAACATTTCAGCAGTGCCCTCAACCAGTGTCTCAAAAAATAATCTAATTGCCACATCCTCTTCTCGTACTGCTAGAATGTTGATAGAAGCAAAGAATGCAGTAATATGTTCATCTGTAGATACTTTCCCATCTCTAGAAAACTTGGGGAAATTCTTTCTAGACCCTGAGGAAGAGGGTTATAAGCTACTAATTTCAAGGGTCTGACTGCAGTGGCCCAAGGGAGAGGCATTGTTACTTGAGGTAAATAAGGGGTTAGATTGATAACAGGAGGAGCAACTACTCCATGTAATGTTAACACTTGGCAAGTGATGGATAAAAGAATAAATTGCTTAGGGGGTGAAGAAGTTATACTCTAGCTTTTTGTAGTTTTGTTTCTTCGGTGAGGTACTTCAAGTAGAGAAAAATTAATAACTGCAAGTCTCTCAAAGACTGGATCTGTACTCCCTTCTCTCTTTGTGCTCCTGAGAAATCTTTTAGGCTCCAAATTTTTGACTAATTCTGTGGCTTAACTTCACACTTGACTTGGCACTATGTTCTTCTTTAATTTATCCTCTAGAATGTTCTTTCAAGTGCTTCTGCTTTAGCTTCTTCTTTCTCTAGCACTTGACTGGTGCTTCTGTAATGTTCAGTGCTTCTTCTGCTCCTCCAGGAAAAAATATTCAACGAGGAAATAAGGTCCTCTCGATCATCTTGAAAACCAAGATTTGGTTGGAGTACAGGAAACTTTTTCATGGGGAAGCACCATATTTCCTCATGATATGCTTCTGATGTAATGACTATTTGTCTCCCCAGCCGAGTTGCCAAAAATCTGTTAGTAAACAGATTGTTCTTTTCAACTTAACTCCAAAATACCCAAAATTCTTAAGAACAATTGAATATAATAGTTGGGAAATTGTTATTGAAGAATCTAATTTCCCTCTAAATTTAAAGGCACAGCTCCCTTATATGAATTATTTTTAGTGAATTTCTCTCTTTCCTAATCTAACATGGGTATGTTCTTAACCTAAGAATAGAAGAGGCAAACCAAGTTAATCCTAGGAAGGAAATAGCTCGGGCAGGATGAATTCAACTCTAAATCTAGCCAACCTTGAGATTTCATCAATCAGATTAACTCCCAAAATTGGTAATGCATGAACTCCTACTAAAAATTCATATGCAAGACTAAACTAAAGATGAAAGAATAATGAATCGATCTATATCATAGAACGTTTCCCAAATTTGAGATAACAACGAGTTTCCCCTTTTGCTAATCGCATCAATTCATAATGCAAAGCTCTGGTTCAAACACAGATTGTAAATCCAACTTCAAAGAAACATCTAATTTCAATAGAAAGATAAATGCAATGCAGATGGAATAGATAAAACAATGGCATTTAGAGATACAAATTTGACTCAGCAAAATTCTATCTTTCACACCAAAATTTAGCTGACCTTTGTATTGATTTTGGGAAAAGTACATATAGGGTCCCAGATTGGGCCATTACAAGAAAGGGGGAGAACTAAAATGGTTCAACTTCCCCAACTAGAAATGATAACTGAAATATTTATTGGTTACAATAGTATCAAAAATAGTACAAGGGGGAATCTACTTAATTTTCAGTTTCCTTCCCCTTGTCTAATTTATCCCTATAGGTTGTAACCACTATAATGACTTGAACGAGTTCTTCATTCCTGTTGACGTGGATGTTAGTGTATCAAATGAGCCACCTGGAATGTTCTTTGGTGATAATATTGATGGCATCAGTCTGATCTTTCAGTTCCTCTGTCGCTCTAAAGATGCATCCACTCAATTGCTAGAGTTATGGTATTTTGTCTACATGAGAGGCAGAATCTTTTGTCAGTTTATGTAAATAACTGGAAAATGAATTCTGCATATTAGTTACTCTAATTATTTCCTTGCCTTGACCACTCGTCTATGATTCCATATGAAGCCCTAAGAGGAGTTTGAAATCTTTGCTCTTCTCTTCTTTGAACTTGACATCTGTCTGTTGCAATCCTGCTTCGACTTGGATGATCATTTTGATCTTAAACTCTAGGCTCTGAAGACATTCGATCAAAGGATCATCTCCTTTCTATAAAATATTGGCTTTTAGAGCCTGTTTGGTCTTCATCTTCATTGCCACATGCAACATAACTATACATTCCTAGCATTTCACCCTCTTTGACGTGAGAGTCTATTGGTTTGCAAGAATGTTATTTCTCTCTACCTCCAACCTTAGAAGAGTATTACCTAGTTGCTCAACCACCATGAGTCCCTCAGACTTGAGCCTCTCAACCCACCATTTACCAATCTACTCATAATGTCGATCTTCTTGCAACTTAGCCAGAATGGCTTGGTTCTCTGCAGCACTGGGGTCAAAGGTGGTTTGGGTGCTGGGAACGCTTGCAATCAGAGTGAGGAGCTAGCTGATGAAGTTGGTCAGCTCAGGTACTTTTTCCTTAAGTTGAACTTTGGTAGTCTTGAGCTCCTTGAGCTCCTCTTCTATCACTACATTGGTAGATTTCCACCAATCCACCTTGGTATCATGACGGGCCAACCCAATGTCAAATGACTACAGTTGAAAGTCTGAAGCAGTCATGTCCTCGAATATACCTTCTTTAATTGGCTTGGACACTTCTATGGTGAAGTGCCCAGTCTCAGGGTCACGACCTAGAGTAGACATTGTCTTCACCTTCTTCTTTTTTCTCATGATAGTCTTGAGCTGAATAGCTCGTGACAGAGTGCCTTTGCTGGAAGTCCCTTCTTATGCCCTTTTTCTCTTATGATCTAGAGTATGTTCTATCCATGAATCTGAGCTAGTAACTTTGTTGGTAGAGACCAAATCCTTAATGAATAATTTATTGATGACTAGAGGTGTAGCCTTTGGTCTTGAAGAAAATGGATTTACCGAAGTAGGGGAAGAGGACACCAACTTGGCTACTTAAGAGGCCTTCTGATTCTTTCTAGCTTCTCCTTCTGATTCTATGGTTGAAGGAGTATCTTCAACTACTTCCACTATGATGGGAGACCCTCTCCTATGAGAATCCTGGGTAGGGGTGTCAACCGATACATCTACTGTAACTGCTTTTATCGATCGCTCTATTTCTACCTCTTTGGTGAGCTCTTTTGTTGTCCCGATATTTGGGAGTGGACCTTCACTACAAGTCTTCTCCAACATGATTTTTTTCTCAGGAGGTTCATCACCTCCTCCTACTGGATGGGTTGATCCTTTGGAAATGGTTGGAATTGTTACTGATGAAGTGGTTGCAGTACCAGTAGTTTCTTTTTCCAGAGTTTGCTGAGTAGGTGGCTTCCTTTCTGATCTCTTCCTCTGGCCTACGGTCCATTTGACCCATTGTTATGTTATCTTGTAGATACCCCCCATTAGAGTTGGAAATTCGCTAATGGCTTGGTCCAGCATGGGTTCATAATTGAGAGGGGTGAGCTTTATCTCCTCTAGATATGTATCATCATACATATGATTGCCATCATCTTCTAGCCCCTCCACTACAATGTTAACATTGAACCTTTTGATTTGTTCAATAGTTAACCAGGTGTAGAATCTCTCTCTTATTTCCTTATCATCCTTGCAATTTGCCTAGTAGTCTTCTATATTATGAACATGATGAATTGCGCGACTCATTTGCAATACATCCCTGGCATAGTTCACTAGATCAGATTGTGGTCTCAAGAAATCGTAGGTTTCCAAAGAAGACTTCTTTGAGAATATCTTGAGAATATTCTTTGGCTTTGACCCAGATGCACAGCTGTAAGCCCTGATGGTGATGGGGAAATCATATCCCTTCTTCTTAGCTGCAGCACAGAGCAAGTTCACCTGGAGTGCTTGCCTCATTACTTTGATCAGCACGATCATATCAGTAGGATACCTGGGCAACTTCAAAGGGAAATCATTGAAACTTGCAAGGTGAAGATATGAGAAACCTCTAAATTGAATGAAATAGCATCCAAATTGGATGATGAAAGCCATGGATTTGGGAGAGAATCTCCTTTCTGGACAACCTTGTAACTCCCTACACAATCTCATTGTGAATGCATCATTAACCCAAAGGTACTCAGCATAACTATTATGTAATTGCAAAGAGGGGAAAAATTCATAACTCTTGACATCATCAGGGAATTCTTCTAATTTGGGAAGAGCTTGCCAAATTCAGAGTGTAGCCAGAATGTATAAGAGAACTGAAGACAAGTAAAATTCATTCTGGAGTTTAGCTCTATCTAGGGCTTCTGAGAGGTTCTCACTTACCATAAGCACCCAATCTATGAAGTGGTGCTGGGAACAGATTACCTGAACTAAGAAGAAGTGATGGTCAACAAAATTGAGTGCCTCACCCTCACCTCTGATCCTGTGGAGAAACATTAGGATGTCAATGATCTCTAGCTTCAGATTAGTGCCTTATAATGTCTTCGACAACTTTCCTTTGGTGCTCTTAGGTTTTTGAAACCACACTTTCATTATCTCTTTCTTCCAGACTAACTTTTTAGCAATATACTCAGTCACCGCTCGACTGTATCTCATTTATGAATACTTAGCTTGCTCTAGAATGCGAAGCGAGTTCTGGACCGATTCCCTATCAATACATAATAGCACCATATCATTAGGCAAGAAAATTTGCCTGGTGTCTGGGTTGTATCGAGTGATGCATTCCTAGATTAATTCTAGTGCTTGAACAACCACGGGAAAACTAGTGGCCTCAAGTAATCTTCTCTCTTTCAATTTCTCTGTAATAGGATGTATCTGGTCTGCTTTCAATCTATTCTGGAAGTTTTGCATGTCAAATAACTTCAAGGATGTATCCGAAATCCTATACCATTCAGAGGTAATTCTGTTCATCCCATTGAACTCCATGAATTTGGAAGCCATGCTTTTGATGATTCATATTTGGAAATTGGAAATATCTCTTAGGGATGCAGGAGCAAGGAACAACCAAAATATGAGATTTTGAATTCAAAGCAATTTGGCGAAAAAATGGTGGTTCTTGTTCGCAAATTTCAACTGATTTTATAAATTTTGAATTCTTACCATTAACAGCTAAATTCCCACGCCACACAAATGAAAAGACCCCAACATTAATGAAAAATCTCGTTATGAAGTAAAATGACTTTATTTGAATTAATTACCTTGCTTTTATGGGCCGTTAAGAAATGTCTTTTCACTTTTAGTAACTGTAATGGTAACTTTTTTGAGGTAGCGGAAAATCACTTTTCCACTTCTCCTTCGGTGGAGAAGTGATTTTGGAGTGCTATTGGTTCAGAAGTCTGCCAAGGGAAAAATTTAGTCTATTAGGATGCCAAAATGGCATTTGCCGATTTCATCCACTTTCTTTATATCTCAGATAATTTATGAGACAGGTTCCTCTTCCAAATTTCTTTATTTAGATGATTTGGTAGAAAAAATACCCCATGGGTCGAAACCCACCTATAGGAGTAGGGGCAAAGCCATTTTCTACTTTTTCACCTTTGGATTATTTCCACAATTTCTTTCTATTGATTCAATCCCTTTGGCTTGGAGAGGTGTAACTTAGACACAACAGCCCTTCTTAAGTCTAAAGGATCTATTTTAACATTTTACTTCTTGCCGAGGCATCACCTAGTAGTCGTTGGTGGAAAATACACTCTGTTGATACTTTTCTGCCAGTGGAAAAGCTCTAGCCCGATTCTCCACCAAGCTACAAAATGAAAATTTATGGCTACACACTTCCATTGTGTATAATACCAATGTTAGAAACCTTCAAACCATAGCCTTTACCAGATTGGGAACTTACCCTACCTAAAGAATACATGAACTCAGATACACATTCTCTCCGGCTTACAAAAGAGAAGGAAATTGGGAAAAATCCGGTAAAGGCTCCCTAGCCTAAGGGAAAGATTTCTAGACTTAGACTCAGAAAAAATAAGAGGCTTACAAGAATACCACTATACATTAAACACTCACTTTTGTCTAAAAGGTATGTGGAGCAAAAGTGGGGCAACAAATATTTTGTATGTTTTAGCTCCCTAAGTCCTCCGTACACTGTTGTCCTGAAATATAGGTCAAATAGGGCTAATTTTATGCATTGGTTATAGTCATCTAATTTTTGTCTAGAAATATATCCAGATGGATTGGTAAGGAACTCATCTTGTAGATAGGGTTCTATTAGACCCTAATTCTTCCAAACCTACACTTTTTTTTCTTCTCCCAAACATACCCTTTCAATGGCACTCAAATCTTTCTCTATTACACACCTAGCCGGACATGCATTGCTCGCCTAGGGCATAACTTTAAAAATAGCTACTCAACTCCTCACAACTCCTCCTATCATATTTACAGTGTACATAGGCTCCCCTAACATATTCATCTGCAATGATAAATTTCCCACGGCTGGATTCTATGGGGGAGCCATGAAACTAAAAACTACTTTGTCTACCCCAGCAACTATGCTAGTTCCTAAATAATTTACAAAAGAAATATAATATACTCTAGGGAACTTGATCACTGAATGAAAAAATATTAAAAATTCCTACTCAATACAGATCCAACATTATATTTGTCATTTCAATCCATTAAAGCACTCATTAACTCAAAACACTTCAGCTGTTGCAAAAAACCAAAACTAGAATTCTATTGCTATTCCAAAAACTTGATTACAATCCTCTCTTCTCAAGAAATGAGCCTTGGAGTATCTTAAGATGCTTCTCCCATAATTTTAGGTCACTATCATTGATTTCCTTCCTCCATTTCGAAAGGAATCAAAAAGTTGTCTATGTTGCATGCAACATTTGCAATCTTGCAAAATGTTGTCATGACAACATTTAGTATATTTTGCATAAATACTCATAACTAAATTTTAGGACCTCAATCCTTCTTCATTTGATTGAATACACATCATTAAATCCTTTTTAGGCACTTTCCACTTCTCCTCTATGTATAGGATACATTTAGACTCATTTTCCCTAATCGAAGCCAAAACAAGCATTAAAGCAAAACTAACTAAACTAGATTGGATTAGTACTAATTACTAGTCCATCTAGTCACACACCCTGCTAGATCTTCTAAGGTCAAAATTAAATCACTGACTTGGCTAGAGTCAACTACAAGCCAAAATTGATTAGACATTAGTATTTTTCCTAGGTGCTCATACACCACTTCTGCATAAACCATTTGAGTTGAAAGTATTGGAACTAAAGTTGTATGGAATGAATCATACAATAACAATATACATAGATACATGCAAGCATAAATATAAGGCATGATAAATCTACAAAGCATAAGACATCCACATAAACATGAAGTAGTATACATTGTTACACATGAGACATGAATTCCACACTTAAAACATCAACTATAATACTCGTACGACATGAAGCCAAATATATTGTATAGTCCTAAAAAGTAAGCACTTACTTTGGTGTTTATTTTGGGACCATTTTAGGTCACTTTAGTGTGTTTCTTATGTTAGGACATTACATTTAACCTAATTTCATACATAATTTAAATCAAGGTCCTACCTTCTCCTTCAATATTTCTCAAAACTCTAAGTTGGCTCTAATTTTTATGCACAATTTACCATTCACCTATTTATTCACATAATTAATTTCCCTCTTGGTCCCCATTTCAAGATTTGGATGCATTTATGATCAATTTTCTCACTTACTTTTTTTATTTTACTTGAACCTCTTAACACCTCTTGAATCTCGCAACCTTACCTCAAAATTTACACCTTCTAGGTATAGGTCAAACCACTTTCAACCTATCCCTTGAGGTTGAATTTTGGTGGGTTTCAGGCCTGATGCAAAGTATTTTTATTTTCCTGCTTAGTGAGGTTGGCCTTCATGAATTTGGACCCCAAAATCACTATAAAAGGAGACCTCTTCCCCTCATTTTCACATCTATTATATAGACATATAGTTCAAGAAATCACATCCACCCTCAAGAAAGCAAGAAATCTATTGTGCATTCAAGGAGTTCAAGAAAGAAAGAATTCATTGGAGGCATCCATCCATCAAAGCATTCATCCATTTCCTTCCGTAGATCTAGCTTCTTTCTCTATAGGAAACAAAGGAATTGACTATCAAGGGAGGAGATCTACATTCATCCATTCAAGTCTTCCTCTTCTACTTCCTCAATCTAATATTGAGGTGAATTACAAGCATCTACTACATGAGGTTTTGTCTTACATAATTTCCTTTTGGTTTTTGTATTGATTCAAGGCTTTTGCATTAACATATTTGATCTTATACTAAGTACAATTGCATCTACATGGTATGATACATTTCTATTGTTAGATTTAATTTCTTCTACATCATGGAACTTCCTTTATTTCAATTCAAAGTTAATTCCTAAACATGGGATTGACCAAGGAAAGTGCCTCCCCCCAACAATTTACTCCTCTCTTGTGTAGGCACATGTTTTGAAGTGAAGATACAACCACAGATTCGAGAAGCTAATCTGAAGACATTTCTAGATCCAGTTTTTTATTCTAGATTCTCATTGTATCAGGTATAGGTAAAAAATTTGACCTATACCCAGGTATTTTGAGTGTAGATCCTATTACAAAGCCAGAAAGACAATCAAAACACTTTCCTAGATCAAATTTTATGTTTATGATTTTGACCATCTTAGTGATGAACTATAACTGATTGAATGTTTGAAGATGTTAAGTTGATGATCACCGAGACACAGAAAGTTAATGCAAGACATTAAATTGGTAATGTATTGTAGTTGTCATTGATGTCAACTTGATATAATATGTATGGTCATGTACATACTTCTAAATACTTCAAAGAAAAAATGAACCAATGACTATGCTATCAGTAATGCATAAAAGTTAAGTATTCACAAAGTGAATGTATACACCGATAGAGTGCACACCGATGAACAAATTAAACCAATTAGAGAAAAGTCACAGTGTTATCCGACAAGAAAAAACACAACATTACTGAGGAGAAAAGTCACAGTGTAACCCGACAGATAGAATTAAAGTTTTGCCCAACGGATGGAGATCTTGAAGACAACTGAAGTCTCACCGATGGAACAGTCAGTTGTCACCAATGACTAACTAAAGTATTGACCGATAGAACAAAGAGTTCAGAAATGACAAAAGGCTTAGCTGTCAAGAGATAAATATAGACTTAACTGGTACTTATCATTATTTTGATCAACAAGATAAAGCTAGAGATAAGTAAAGGATTTAAAGATGCTTTTTCTAGTTGGCAAGAATATATCTACGAGATAAAACAAGATTTTTTTCTTTAAATCTAATTGGTGAGAATTGTGGATCATGCCAAGATCAAGAAAATCCAAGAAATGGTGAAATCATGTCTATATAAGAGACAAGATAATTCAATGTGAATTAGGGGAGTGACAAGAGAATAGATGCTGAAGAGATTCTAAAGGAGAAGAAAGTATTCATTCAGACCTGATCAATCAAGCTAAGGAAAGAGCTAAATTCTGCAGACACCGACAAACATTGATACAACATCACAAAGAAGAATAGTGTAGAGCAAAGGTATTGAATTGATAACATTAATCAGAAAGGTAATACACTTACAATAGATCTGAAAATATACAATTCCAGTTGTATATGTGAACAGATCAATTTAGTATTTCAATTTAACCATTGAAGCATCAAGTCTCTTAACTGAGTAGGACTTAAAAGTCTTTTCTAATTGAGATACATCCCAAGGAGTATCAAAAAGTTTTATCATACAAAGTAGCATTAGATATGCCTAATATCTATTGACAAGCCAAGTGAGTGTTTGATCAAGGATGGTAGCATTAGATGCCAGATACTAAGTGACAAAATATTCATCTAAATCCTCTAACAAGGTAACACCTAACAGTGTGTTTGTAACTTTAATAAGGTTGGCTCTTCACCAAGCTCACTTTAGAAGAGTGAAAATTTGGGTTACCGGTCCCAGTGGTTTTTTCCTTAATAGGGTTTCCATGTTAAAAATTGATGTGTTAATGTGTCTATGATTCATTACTTTATTGTTTTGCATTTCACATAAGTAAAGATGGATTGATCAGTATACACTAGTTATTTATTGTATTTCGATAAATAGAAAGACTGCTTATCGGTAAACATACAGTAGAAGGTTTTGCAAAGCATTCCGACAAGTAGTAATTTGATATAAGTATTTGAAGGCATTAATCTTATAGGAATAAAGATAACTAGAGGTATAATTTTGTGGTACTAATTTTTAAGGGTTTATTTAAGGATTAATTTTTGAGGCCATTGATTCACCCCCCTTTTCAGTTATTCTAACAATTGGTATTAGATCTTGTGTGCTTAGAAAGGGAGTTTAACAACTCAAGATAAAGATCACAAGATGAACAGACGAGATGTGCCCAAGTTGAACAAAGACAACTTTGCTTCATGGCAAAGCAGGATAAGACTCCACTTATCAGGTATTGGAAATGATGTTATTCAATACTTCGATACTAAATATGTGTTGCCCACATGAGCACTCATAGTTGAACAAATGAGAGAGAAACATGAGCACAACTGCATGATAATAGAGCTTGCTTCCTCACTCTCTAATGCTAAATTTGAAGATGTCAAAATATGCACAAATGCAAAGCAGATGTGGGACAAATTGAAGCTTGTACATGGTGGTGATATAAATGTTTTGAGAGCCAAGGAAGAAATCCTTAGAGGAACATTTAATGATCTTAGAATGAAAGAAGGTGAAAACATCACACAGTACAACACAAGAATCAAAGAGGTAGTCAATGCTATCCGAGGAGTTTGAGGTGTACTAGAAGAAGAGACATTGGTAAGTAAAATTCTAAGAACCTTACTTCCTACTTATGCTATTAGAGTATCTAGCATACAAGAAATGAGAGCAGCAGCAAATAACAATGTTACTCTAGATAGTTTGATTGGAAGACTGATTTCATTTGAGATGAATAACTTTGATAATAGTGTCTTACCAAACATAGAGTCTGCATTCAAATATTATTTGAGAATAAGTGAATCAAGTCTTAAACACACTATGAGAAAAGATAGTGATAGTGAAAGTGAAGAAGATCTTGATGAAATTGAAGCACTTATGGCTAGAAGGATGCAGAGAGGCAAAGGTAAATACAAATGTAAATTACCACTTGTATGTTTTAATTGTAAAGAGATTGGACACTTTGCTGCAAGATGTCCTAACAGAAGAAAAGATGATAGAAGTAATGACATGTCATTTGAAAATAAGTTTGAAAAAGGTGATAACCGAGATTACAGAAGAAACTAACAATTAGAAAGAAGAGATACCCGAGACTACAAGGACAATGAAAAGAAGGCCAATTACCTAGCTACATGTAAAGATGAAGATACTAACACAGAATTTGATGAAGACATTGAGATGGTATTTGTGGTAGTAAAAGATGATTCAGATGAAGATGAAGAAAGATATGTAGAAACTGCACTCATATCTAAAGTTAGTAAAAATGATGTCAGGATCATAGATAGTGGCTGCACTGACCATATGACCGGTGACAAATAAAAGTTTGAGGCTTTTGAATACTATAATGGTGGTTCAGTAAGAATGAGTAATGATACACAGTTGAAGGTAAAGGAACTATAATATTGAATAAACTGATAAAATGCTTATTGGGTGAAAGGATTGAATTATAATCTATTGAGTGGTTCTCAGCTAAATAATTCAGGTCACAGAGTAGCATTTGAAAATAAGAAGGCAAAGATCTTCAATGAATAAGGAAGGTTGATTGGTACCGGTGAGAAAACAAAAGGTAACTTTGTCTATCTAAATGATACTAACACCACTTGCTTAATGGCTAGAAATGAAGACATATGGTTGTGGCATAAAATATTGTGTCATGTAAATTTTGACAACACAATAAAGATAAGAAAAAAGAGAAATGTAAGAGGCTTATCGAGGATGTCAAAGCTAGACAATATCATGTGCACAAATTTTCAAAAAGGTAAGATGACAAAGTCTAGTTTCAAAATAAAAACCCATACGTCTGATGCCATTCTAGAATTAGTCCATACTGATCTATGTGGACCAATGATTCCAAAGAGCTACTATGGAGATAGGTATTTTATTCTCTTTGTTGATGATTTCTCTAGAATGATGACAATCATGTTTTTAAAAGATAAATCAGAAGCATTTAAGATGTTTAAATGGTACAAAGCTGTAGGTTATGGTTTTGAACCTGTTATCTGTTTTGAAAGGCTGAAACACTCAAACATTAGACTAATCTAGCATTTATCAGTTCAAAGCATAAAAAAATATAAAACCAAGCCACCTCAAGATTGTTGCTAAAAACAAGTGCTATAGAGCAAATGTTTGATTTGATTCAATTAGAGGGATGTGGGTGTGCTCTCAAAGCACTTGGAGCTTGCTTCTAATGCAT